>CM012443.1:23637218-23928612 GCA_003999625.1 Oryzias javanicus
CAGTCGGCCCGCATGTCTGCTGCTGTGAACAGACGGAGGAGGGACGGACTGCAGAGAGCTTAAACTCCCTGCAATCACCAAGAACACTTCCACAAAACAAACAGCTCACTGCCCAGACTTCAAAGGGATTTCTGCCAGCATCTCACGACGCCTAAGGAAGCCGAGAGCAGAGGAAACTGCAACACTGGCACAGTAGTAGCCATGTAGATCCGCTGCAGCGTCAACGCAGAACCACAGGAAGACTCTCCTGATCCTGATCCATGCACTCAGACCACTAAAAGCACGCCTTTCAAACGGGAAACGCCGCCACGACAAAAAAACACAATCAATTATTTATCGGACAGACATCTGTATGGATCCAACTGGAACTGGTTATTCTTCATGCCTGTTGCTACGTCAAGCGCACAACTCATCACTCCTGCTCTCTTCTAAATCTACGCTAACGCTGAAAGAGCCGTTTGGTTCAGTTTCTTACTGACCAAAATCCACAGAAAACCCCAAAGTTCACCACTCTGTTTGACAAAAATAAACGTTATCTTTTTGTGATCATTTCTTGATTTTTAAATATTGACAACAATTGAATTAAAGCAGTGTTGTATTTCCATATATAGCAGTTTTTAACTTGGCTTACATCTGACAGCTGTAGTTTAAAATTCCATTTCAAAACAGAATAAGATCCTCCAGTTGCAGCAGGTTTACTTGAAATAAAATGCAAGAAACCCAAGTCAAACATGATGTTTTCTGTTATCAGGACTTTGGTATACCTTCATCCTTACTCCTTTTACTACTGAATACATGACACTGATGTAAAATCCAGATGTTTTTAAAAATCCATGCATGTAAATGCAGTTATACCTAACATAATTTATCAACTTTATCTCTGAACAGCAACCAGAAAACAAATAAATCGAAATAAAAAATGAAATTAACAAAATCAAACGAACAAAGACTAAAACTTATTATTTCTTCAAATGACTTTTTTCTAAGCCAAAAAGCCACTATGGAGGGATAAAAAAACCACAAATGACTCCGGAGCCTCAGGCTGCAGAACCCTGTTCTAGATGAAATAGTTTATTGTTTTACTCAGACTTCTTGGAGACCACTAACAGTCCAGGAGGAGTTCAGTCTCCACCCAGAGTCAGGACTTTCTTAAAGTCACAAAACCGTACCTACAGTCACCATTTGTAAAACAAAATGCAATTGAACGTAAAAGGAAATGCAGCTTTTTCCTGTTTTCTTAATCTCAAAATTGGTTTTCTAAATAGTGGCTGGCTCGCAGGAAACCTGGGTTTGATTCCCAGGGAGTGGAGTCCGAGCATCATCCAGTGTGGGTCCTTGGCCAAGATCCATTGATTGTATAAGTAGAAACTAGACTTCTCAACCCCTCTCGTATTCCAAGCAGGAAGTATCCACGGGGTGCAAGAAGGCCAAAATCCCGTAGACTTCCATTGAGAAACAATTCTTCCTCTGATACATTCTTCTTAACATCTTCATTCTAATCCTATTTTTTAAATATATTTTCTCTTTAATGTAAGTAAGTCAAGTTATAAACTGACCAATCAGATGTCTCAGTAAAAGCATGTGGCGCCCGGTGGCCCTGCGTCCAACATAATGTATTTCCTACAGGGGACCTCAACACTTGTTACACAATGGCAAGACCCTTTACGCTACTGCAGAAACTGTGCAGCCACAGGGGGACCAAAGTCTGGGTCCCATCCTGGGTTGTATCAGGAGGGACATCTCGCGTAATACTTTATCCCAAACCCCCTGCGTGATTCAGTGAAAGCTGAGTCACTGTGGCGACCTCTGACGGGATGTGCCAAAAGGTGAACAACTTGACACAAAAAACAGTCTACAAAAAAACTAAATATCAAGAAAAGGTGTAGTCGGATCATTTTATGAAGATCTGGACACCTGACCTCTGCTTCAGCAATCTTAATACAGCCTCAATACTTAAAACTTTAATCTTAGAGTAACAATTTATGGGTTATTTTTCACTTTCTCCAAGTTAGTATCTATTTTTTAACAAACTCTGTGAAAAGAAATTTTGTTATGATTAACTTTTTTGAAGTAATTTTATGATTGTGGTGTGCTGAGCTATGTTTATGTTCTTTGAAAATATGTTGAAAAGACAAATAAAAGAATTGGGGAAAAGAAAAAGAAAAGTGTTTTCATTTCCATAAATCCATAAAAAAATCTAAAATGTCAAATAATATAGATTCAGGGCCCACTGTTTAATTGATTTACACCATTTATTAGTTTATTTTTACATAAATTGCAGCTCATGAAAATCACCAGCTCAGAAATAAGAAAAAAAAATCATAATGGTGTGTAGAAATCTTCCCAAATCTTGCAGGAATTAAGATTTTTAACTGAGTTTCATCAAATCATCTACTAAACTCAAAGTACCTGCACAGATTCCTCAGATGTTTTTCAATTCTTTCAGTTTTTAAATATGGAGAAAACTTCAGATTTCACAACTAACCAGAAGACCATAATAGTGCGGATAAGCCACAAAGGTTCATAGATAAAGAAGCTGAGCCATTCATATCTAATGAGAGATTCAGTTATATTTAAGATGGTTATATTTGAAATTGTATGAAGAGATTGTTTGCAAATCTAATCAAAGCACTCAGAACGAATGCTGTCGTTCTGTAGAAAAACTGGTTTCAAACAACAAGAACATCACTGTTCACTTGCTATATCATCACTGTTTATGGTCCAGAGAGAAGCAATACTGTTTGTTTTAGTTTTAATTATTTACAGTTAACTTGGTCTTTAGATGACCGGATTTCTGAAATTAACTTTGCAACTTCAGCTCTTCTGCCATCTCTCCTAAATAAACTCATTTGGATTTTTTTCCTTTTTCTTCTACAGGACAATAAGAACCCCAAGAAATATCCGACTGCAACACGTGGACTACGCAACAGGAGGAACTACAGCAGATAGCATGGTTGGTTGTCTCTGCATTCACCGAGTGAAATTCATAAGTGTGCCTGCTGGACTGCTATGAAGGAGTTTGTTCACATCTATAAATCTACCAAACAGAAATGTTTCTTGAAGTAAAATTATCTTTTTCTTACAGGATGTTAAACATTAGTGGATACAGGATTTTTATGAACACAATGCTTTACATTGATTGGCCGTCATAGCCTCATTTCCACTGAGCGGTCAAGTATAGTACGGTAAGGAGAAGTACGTCCAGTTAACTCTGGTGATCGTTTCCGCTCAGTTAAGCCTCGCTTCCACTGAGCGGTTTGTTTTCATGGCACATGCGTGGTGTAGACCACTAGCGTGTCATTGTAGTGCAACGACTTGCTTTACTTTTCATACGTCTTATATAACAGGAATTTAATGTTGTTTGAAAGAAGATTGCGAGCGGGATTGAACCGCAAAAACCTGAATGCTTACAAACTTTGGAAACGTTAGCTTAAATGAACGCTATATTAGCGCTTTCTAATGTCGACATCACTTTCTGCCAATCAACAGGTGGCAACAGCAGCTCCACCCCAACTGTTCCGTTCCACTTTTTTTTGGACCTACAACGAATGGGGACCTCCTAGTGGTATGGTTCAGTAGTCTGAAATGGATCCATTTTACAATGAAAATGCTCAAACTATCAGACGGCTCAGTGGAAACGAGGCTCATGTGTTCCAGTGTTTGTTGTTGTTTGGGTTGTGCATCAATATTCTGCAGTGAGTCGACTTTAAATGTGAAAATTCTTGCGAATTTCACAGAGCAGGAGTTACAAACATCTGTAAGAAGAAAGAAACTGGAAACACCAATTCTCTTCTCTACTGCATGTGTGTCTGTAACAAGAATAAAACTAAATACAGTTAAAAGGATTATTTAGGTCATTAGTGGTTTGGTCTCTTGCAAATTTTTAAAATACATTAAATCTTCAACATGTGCTGTTTTCCAACATAAAAATAGCAACAGAAAGCAGACCAGTAGGTCAAATTTTCATTGTGAAATCCAGTTACTGTGAGTAACAACTCCCCGACATCACGACTTCTTTTATAGGGGATGTGGGACCAAACACTCAAAACAGCTCAGTGTTCTAAGAGACCGGCCGTACATTTTTCACTATTTGTTCAAGTTCATGAGCTGTTTGTCAAAGAATCAAAATATAAGGGAAAAATGTCAGCACCCTGGACACAACACTAAGAGCTTTCATCATTCACAGATCACGGAGATGAGGCCTTTAAGCCTAATTTACTTAAGGCTTGTCTTTGTTAAAGTGCACGCAAACTTGATAGGATAAAAAAAAAAAAAAAAAAAAACGTGCCTGTTTTGGTTCCAAAAATTGCTTTGGTTAAACAATCAAAAATTGACTAATCATTTACTCCATTTTGCATTTGACAAATACACAAAATGGGAATTTCTACTACAGAGGCTGTTTTTTTCATCAATATTTACCATGAAATGCAGCTATTAACTTCATCAGGTATTTT
Organism: Oryzias javanicus; assembly: GCA_003999625.1. Classification (NCBI taxonomy): domain Eukaryota; kingdom Metazoa; phylum Chordata; class Actinopteri; order Beloniformes; family Adrianichthyidae; genus Oryzias; species Oryzias javanicus. The sequence goes on from CM012443.1 coordinate 23,641,673, forward strand.
TCTTTTCACTCAAAACATTTTTGAAGCCTGTTCTTAACTGCACAATCATTTCCATAACCAATTTCTGAATCTTAGAGATCTTAATAAATCAGACCCTTTTTCCTAGAAGAGCCATGTCATTTAATATGAATGCATGCTTCCATCACTTCAGGCTTTTTGCTATTTTTGGTTTGTGCAAAAATGTATCACTACTGAAAGTTTATGACAATTCTCAGTAGGAGTGTGTACTGGTAGGAGTTTGATACGATACGTATCACGATACATGTCTCATAATATGATACGTATCACGACCAAGACTGTTCCAAAACAATTTTTTTTCGCTTGAAAATTCATTGTAATAAAATTGTATAATTAATTGTATTTAATGATCACAACATTAAGCACTGCAATTCTATACTGATACTGGCAGCAACGTGGCAGAAAGTTTCAGTTCGGTTCCCATCCCAAGTAAAAACTAGGTAATACATGTCTCATAACAACAAAAACCACGAGACTGACTGATCATTTACCACGACTTGAATCTCGCGAGATCTTGTTGTTGTTTTGGTCGTGATATAGAGCTGCTCAAAGAGGCTCAGTGTGCTGTGCTGCCAACTTGTGGTCGAGGGTTTAGGTGGAAAACAAAAGTAAGACACTGAAGGACGCTCATAAACAATTAAGTAAATATTGTCTTGTCATCATTTTCAAATGATACAGGCAGGGCCAGCCATGGGCATAAGTGACCCGGGCGGCCGCCTAGGGCGCCATCTGCTGGAGGGGGCGCTAAGATCACAATGGTTATTATTGTTTTTTTTTCCCCCTTCCTCTTATTTATTTGTTTTAATTTAACAGTTTGAAACACCACTCATTTTGTGTACATTAAAAAAAAAGTAATAACTAGTTGATGTAATCAGTGAAATCAATACCCCCTCCTTTTCTGTCGCTGCTGCTAAGCTGGGTTGGGGGGGAGTAATTCTTTAAAACTTTAAGGATGAAAAAAGGAAGAAACATGGGCCCAAAGAAAGGGTTTGTGTTTTACTTATATTAAATTGATTGGAGATTCCCCCCCCCTGCTGAATTTTGGTAAAAAAAAGACGAATTTAACTGGTGATCTAGTGTTTTATGCCCCTTCTTTCCACACAAATACCAGCAGATCAGTGGTATAGTCATTTAGCACACTTGACTTCTAAGGAAGGGTCGCCCGGTGTGGGCCCCAGTTGGGACGCTCAAATTTGTGATCCAGTAGGGGGCGCCTAATTCACTTTTTGCCTGGGGCGCCATACAGCCCAGGGCTGGGCCTGGATACAAGTACTGCCAATTGAAATATTGCAATATATCGCCAAATCGATTTACCCCATACATCCCTAATTCTCAGTCAATATTGAGTCACACCTGAATAATATCTGTTATAAATAAGGGAGCAAAATGATGTTCACTAACCTTTGGGAATGATGGGACATTAAAGGCCTCAATGTTTCGTCGGGGCAACTTTGTGCTGTGGGGGTGTGGTGGAGGAGGTGCTGGGTGTGAAGGTGGAGCGTGTCGTGGAGGAGGCGCCGGCGGATCGACCATATCCGTCCCGCTGTCCCTCTTCTGCGGCGCCTTTTCCGCCTTCCGCAGCTTCCTGACGCAGGCGTACTCTGCGGTCTCTGGAGGTTGGGGGGGTGTCATGACCGGGGCCTCGGCTTCAGCCAGTCCTTCTTCCACGTCCCCGTCTGGATCTGGAGGTGCTGGGGTGTTGGCAGGCACCGCTGGAGGGGCTGGAGTGTCCGTCTGCCCGGCCCTGCCTACCATGGCGTACAGGGTATCATCAGTACGTGTAGTGGAGGAGCGCTGGCCCACTTCAGAGTAAGTGTGCTCGCCGTCCTCTCCAGTCCCAGAGGGGATCTGGGGAAGCTGCCTGCCTTGAGAACGAAGGTCAGAGTTAGACCGGCAGCTGGGCAGCAGCAGAAGGTCCACGCTGGCGGGACGTTTCTCTTTAAATTTCACAGCCCGCTGCCTCAACAGCCAACACCCTCCATAAAACAGAATTCACATCCTCCTGGCTTATTCTGAGGTAAATAATGGTTCCAACATTTGTGAACATGAATGAATCTCTCACTGCGAAGAGTAAAGAAGGTCTGAGAGCTGACAGGAAGCTGAGAACTGACATTGATGCTTAATAATTTGCATCCAAATTGGCTTCAGAGTACTGCAGTGGAAGCAAGTGTGAAGCAGAGCATATGTTTAGATCTCTTGAAAACCTCTTAGGCCACTGTCACTGCGCCCACAAACACAGATCCCTGGTGACTGCCAGGAACGGAGCTCCATGATTGGATTTGGCACTCTGAACTTGTGTTTTTAGATAGATTCACATTCACAGATGAAGACTGCACGTAGAAGTGGGACACGGCGGACTTGTAGACTTGATGTGAATTCAGTTTTATGATTTTGATAAATCCGTCCTGCAATACATGACTTACTTTGGAGTCAATTTAAAGGCCAGATCAGAAACTGAAGTGTGCAGGGAATGTGAAAGGTGTAGAGTGAAAACCTTCAGTCTCCAGCTCTGCCGACTTTCATGCTTTCAAGTGAAATGTCTGAATACTTGTACCCGATGCTTTTGAGAATAGTTTTCAACCTCTCCATCTCAGATTGCAAAAATCCTCTTGAACGATGGCATACTCAATCTTGGCATGCAACGAAAAACAACACCAAGCTTTGCATCTCCTGAAAAGTTGACATTTGGGTGACACAGAGGTACAGTTAACAGAGCACAAGTCAGGGTTGGAAAGTGAAGCACGCACTCACTTTTGCCATTGCAGTTCATCTTGTTCATCTCCGTGTCGGATTTACTGATGGACCGCAGTTTGGACTGCTTGAGTATACCCTGCTAAAACAAACAAACACATGTACCGGACTGTTAAAGAGTTTGCTGGGACTTGAAATCGTTTCCTTACAAAGGTGATCTGTAGGGATGCTTACCATGTCCATGAGACGGTGTTTTCCACTTTCACCAGGAACATTGTGTGCCTTCCCCTTCCTATGACAAACACAAAGAACAGGAAAGATCAAGACTACCTGATTCATTTACCCAATGTCAATAAAGTATTACTTTTCCATTTTAAATAGTAGTAGTGGGGAGAAAAAAAGGAACCAAGCTGTAGTATTTATAAGATTGGGTTTGAGTTGGAACGACAATGATAAATACGATTATTTTTTAAGATCATTAACATAAATGAACTGGACATCTCTGACATCATTCATTTGAATTTGAATAGAAAAATTGGACGGGAACACCTGATGAGTTTGCTCAGACAGAACGTAGATGCCTTGTTTCCATTGAGCGGTCCGGACCAGACCAGTCCCCAATTGGCCGGTTTAGAATGATCCTGGTATTTCAAGTGAGTGTTTCCATTAAGCGTTGGACCATGAAACCGCATGCGGGGAGTGACCCATGATGTAGCTGTGCGTCAAAACGGAGCAATATTCATTTAGAAATGTTCTCCAGAGCACGATCGGAAGTGATTTTGATGAGTGTGGATCAGTAACAGACGTTCTTCGGCCGCAGGAGTTAGGTGAGATGCAGGTGGTCACAGTGTGTCTCCGTATTCGTGGATTCAGGGTGTCTCTGCTCCCCTACCCCCACGATTAAGAAGGAATACTGTATGTAAAGAATGTAATATTCTTTGCAAGAAGATTTCGGGGGGTGAAGAAGAATACATCCGAAAAGAGGACAAAACTTTCAGTTTGGATCTTGAGACGGGTAAAGCGCAGATGCTTCCTGCTGTCGTAACACCTTTCCGCCAATCAATGTATTACATTGTGTGATGACAGAAGCTCCGCCCTAACGGGTCCATTCCATTTTTCTATGGACCTAGGACCAGAAATGGTACCTGTCGGTCCTACTTAACTGATCCATTTTGTAATGGAAATGCTCAAAAATCCTGGAAACGCTGGAAAGGGTGGAAATAAGGCAAGAGAGAACTGGACTGATCCTCCCCTCCCCTCATGCGTCCTGAATAGAAGGTACCTGCTGGTCCCAGAAAACCAAAATCTCATTGACTACTACTGAAAAATAAACAGCGATTACTCAGTCATTATGTTTGTCAGAATAACAATTCTTGCTCTGGTATCTGTTTTTAACATGTTCTTGCAAAAAAAAAAAAAAAAAAAAATGATAGATTTTCTTTACCACAAGTTATTCAAGTTATAACTGGCCAATCAGATTCCTCAGTAAGAGCATGTGGGGCCCGCCTGCCCCCACCTTAAACGTTTGAAACGCTTTGCTAACATTGACTGGTCCCAAAATGGCAAAACCAGGCGATCTCCGTACTACTGAAAAATGGTGACTGAACTGACTTCATTGGAACCTGAGGTAAAAGCCTTGTTTGGTCCATCTCTGTTCACGTCAATTGGCAGAACAGAGTAAAGGGAGAGCTTTTCCTTTCTAGCCATGGCTCCACCCACCTGCCAATCAAAAACTATGACTGTAGTAATATTTGAGCACTTATCAAACCAAAATAACTTGTTCAAGACGATAACTACACAAACCAGAGTATAAATGTGATTTTTTCAATGTAAAATTGGATATTTTAACTGTATACAAAAAAATTAATAAAAATACTATAACTTCTTTATTGTATGTTTAATTATGTAAACAAAAAAAAAAGCTGGCAGCAGACAACAAGATGGTGACCAGGCATCACCAGCTGCAGGAACCGGAAGTCCTCAACCAGAACCAGAAGCTCCCCTTCTCCCCCTGTTTCGGTCAAAATATGTCCTCTCTTTTTTTAATTATTATTTTGTTGAAAACCCTAATTTAATTAGCGATCCTAATAGTTACGTTTTATTGTTTCCCCCGTTTTAAGCTTTAAAACCTTTAACATTGGAGCTCTGACATAAAAGGTTAACAGATAACACAAATACAGTTTTTTTGCCCCATTTGAAGCTTATCTTGCAGACTAAACTGCTAATTCACATTAAAAAGTTTTACTTTTCCTCCACAAAAACAAGAGCCTTATTGAGTTAAATTGTGTAAAATTGAAGAGAGATGTAGAAACTATTTACAACTTCATTTGGCTTGGCTGCTTACACTGCTTCATAGCAGACCAAGGATGCATCTTTTTTTTTTTTTTTTTTTTTTTGGGGGGGGGGGGACCTACAACCTACAGTATATTTTACCCAAACATATACTGACCCAATTTTTTTACCACCTTTTTTACTGGTAAGTACTTGCATTTCTTCACAACTCTAGGATGAAAATCCTCTTTTTTCTTTTTGAAATGCACAGCATTAATGTTACTTATGTTTCTTTCAACTGCGCCAAACTAAGGAACAAAGACTGCAACATAAAAAGCACCATAAAAACATATTTGCACCTAAAGCCAATAAAACAAACTTTGACCTGAAAATAGAAAGTAACAGGAGAAAACCATCTAGTCCTCTGATTTTCACGTATAAATACACCTCTTCTGCACAAGCTTCACCCCCAGATATTTTAAACTTTTTCATGATTCACACTTATGCAGATACTCAGTGTGGGCTGCTTTCTCTTTGCCACTTGTAATATAGCACTTGTGTCATTTACACCTTTTTTTATCCACTTCCACTCTATAGCTTATTAAAAGTCTGTATGCATTCATTCTGTAAATGACCTGAAACCAGGGTTTGCTTCAGCATCACTGTAGTTCTTACTTCCCAACCAATGAAACAATGACTGGAATTATTTAAAAAAAAAAACCTATGAAATTTGTGTTTGTTAAGTTTTTAACATGTTCTTGGAGCATTTCTCTCACAATGGAGGCCAGACATAAAAGAGTTTATGATTAAAACTGTTAAGCTTGGGATTGTACGGGATGTAAGTTAGCAAGAGAGTGTAAACAAAGGCATGATGGGAAATGGGGCAGGCCTGCTTTGCACCAACAGTCCAACCCACAACGCAGAGGCAAATTTCTGATGATTCCTGCCAAAAAATATGTTTTAAAAATGACACAGTCTCTTTATTTTTACTGAAAATGTAATTTTGCAATAGAAGAAATATGTAGTTGCAGTGGGACTTTAAACCTGCATGTGTTTGGACCCTAACTCTCTTTAGATAAACTCTGGTCCTAAATCGACTTGATATCTTGCCTTGGTTCAAAATCCTGACCTTCATTTTCAGGTGGACTAAAGTTTAGTTGATTGGACCACACCAGAATTCAGATTAGCCTTTCAGTTTGGCCAAATAAAGTGGAATATCTGAGAAAACAAAACCTCACTTGGATCAAAACAGCTCTGTGTGAATGCTCTCTAAAAACTAAAGGCAAGAACAATGATAATAGCTAAAGAAAAATCATGAAAATCTATGGCAGAGATCCAGAGGGAGAGTCCATCCAGCAGATGATCTGAAGTTGCTAAATGAAGGGGTTAACAAAAAAGTGAAACTGTGGTAAAACTTCAAGTAAACAAAAATTAGATTCAACAAATTATTTATTTTTATGGTAACAAAGAAACTTTCTTCCACAATTTTTATATCTAATTTGTGTCCCACAAAGTGTTCTAAAAGTTTAACAGAAGGGCCGAACCAGGAGAAAATGTGTGTTTTGGTAATCCGCCTCATCAGAGAATGAAATAATTTGTATCTTCGATAAAGGCATGCTAATTTTTAATCAAAAAAACAGAACAGTTTGGAGTTTTTATTTCAAAGCTATGACTTTTTTTCTTATTTTAGTGCCAACAGCACCAATGGGATGATGTCGCTCAGAAAAAAAAAAAATTACAGAAATGCTGCGTTCAAGTGCTGTTGGAATACTTGGAAAAATGCCTGTCCGACTCAAAACTTACACATGAACTTCAGAAAAACAACACATCAAAAAATAAAAAGGATTATCAATGATTTATTCAAGTTGGGTGGGCCGGGTTAAATAGTTTACCGGTCCGCATATGGCCATAGTTTTCCCACCCCTGGTCTAGTGACAAGAAACTTGTGAAAAATAATTTCACACAATAAAAATCTTTGGATAATGTCAAAAAAGCCAACTAAACAATTTTCTGCATCACAAGCTAAGATTTATACTTTAAAAAGAGAACTGGACAGAGCGATCCTCCCTCTCCTCACGGGCCAATTAGGAAGGATCTGCTGAATCCAAGAAACCAAAACCACAAAGATTTCAATTGAGAAATAAAATGTCATTTTATTTGTCTGACATCTGTTTTTAACATGTTTTTGCAAATCTTATTTTTATTTACAACATTTTTCATTATTATTAATCTTATCAAAGTCATAAAGTCATCAACTGTTCAATAAAAACATGTGGTTCCACCTAATACTTTTGATTAACATTTTTCTGTTCCAGTGAAAGGGGTGTGGACTTGGAACAAGCTCACTCATCATTGGTATTTTCTATGTGTGACGTCACATCCGCTCAGTCCAATTCTCTACATACAGTCAGTGGGATCATCTTTTTAAAGAGCATAGTTGGTGCATTTGACCGCTCAGATGAGTTAGCCTAAAATACTAACTGTAAAGATTTAAAGATCTTTTTAAACGCCTGATGGTCGGATTACCTCGGAGACCAAAATTTCTACATTTTCTATTCATAAAACTTATAGTTAAATATTTTTGATCGTTATCTCACACACAAAACATAACTTAATATAATTATAATTCTTCATTCTTTCATTGAAAGACAGTTTTTTTTAGTGCTTCTCTAAATTTAGCAGATAATCTTGTTTTTTTTATCTGCAATAACACATGCAGCTGCTGCACCATTTTCAACCTGTGATGAGTTCAGCTGCAGAGAAGTGTTGGTGTGAAACCCAAAAAGCCGCATGGCGACGTGTGTGCATGGTGTTGCTCTCACCTCTGGCAGCCCACGCAGAGCACCACGATGAGAATGGTAACAACGAAGGCCGAGGCAGCAGCGATAGCGCCCAGCAGCAGGACCTTGCCGTAGGGAGGAGCCGTGAAGTTCAGCCCGTCCTGCATGGAGGCCATGTGGGAGCGCTGACGCTCGCTCGCTCTCACGCACGCACACACACACTCACACCCTCACACTCATGCACGCAGGGAGGTGTCACGGTCTCACTGGGTTCTGCAGACACAGAGGGTTGCTTCAGTTAGATATTGACAAAACTTTACAACACTTATGATGCTCCTGAAGTGCAAATCATACCAACAAATACAAAAAATATATTCAAGATCACAACAATTTAAAAAAGCAAAGTAAACAATAAATATGACATTTTAAAAATCAAGACAAGATTTTAAAAAATCTGAAAATCAAAAAATAGTATTTTCAAGAAGGAAATGTCTAAAAAAGGAACGCAATAATAAACCTTTGGGTTGTTTTCAAAAAGGAAAAAAAAACAGTTATTATTTAACAATTTTGTTATTTTAGGGTTAATTTTTCTCCCAAATGCAGCTTTCTGAAAGAACAACTTAACTTTTTGTATTTCAAAAATGATCTTTTGGTTTTTTCTTTTGTAAATTCCTGCAAAAAAATGTGAACATTAAATATGATTTTGATTTCTATTTTGCGAATGGAAATTTGTTGAATAATTTTGAATTTTGTCAATTTAAAAAAAACAAATGAACAAAAGAACTTGGGACATCGCTAATTGGATGATAATTTTTGATTTTTTTCAACTGCATCTTTAATTTATGAACAATAATAAAAGTTTTATGATTAGCACAAAGTATCCAGGATCAGTCAAAGTAAAAAAACTTTGGTTGAAATGACAGACATCATCATCTAATCAGTCTTGTCCCACAACAGTATCTATCTTTTCCAGTTTCTTCATTTCTTTCATTTTTTTTAAATTTCATTTTGATTTCTGGAAATTACTTTTATTTTCCTTTTTATTGAAACCGGAAAAGATAGGTACTGAGGGAGCTCTCTGATTGGATGATGTTGTTAGTACATCATTTATCCCAAAAGTTGTCGCATGAAGTGATCATATATATGCTCCGTACTAATCATAAAGATGCATGTGAAAAAACTTAAACATCTAAAATGAAACAATATTATCTGATCAGCCATGTCCCACACTACCAACCTTTTCCTATTTCTTCATTTTTTTGTTCATTTTTAAAAAAAATATTTCCTTTTGATTTCTGAAAATTACTTTTGTTTTTTGAAACCTTTTATTTTATTATTTATTTAAACTTTTGTTTTAATTTCAAAATGTAAGTTTGCTTTTCATTATTTGTTTTGCTTTTTTAATGGTTGTGGTCATTTGTTGGTTGGTGTGGACTTTAGGGCCACCGTAGAAAAAAACACACATAGAAAAACCACACATAGAAAAAGATGACTTGTGTCACATGAGTCGTTCAGCACAGATTTCCAGGTATCTCTGGTTTGATTCTACAAAGTGGATAATATATTCACTCTTTCTAACATTCTTATTGAAAAAAAACAAAAAACATATTCAAAATTTGGCTTAAAAGACTCATCTACTTTGACATAAATGTTCTTTTGTACGCCTAAATATAAACAAAGCCAGCTCTGCACGAGAACATGCAACACAGGATGAGTCAGAGCACAGATCAACATGTCAGCAGTCACAACAGACAGAAACATCTCGTCTTCATCTTGTTATTTTTTCCTCTTCTTCTTCTTCTTTTTCAACTCCTATGCTTGCCAGACTCTTTCTTATTTGTCAGTATGTCTCCAGCAAACAATAAAAACACAGAGCTACACCAGAAGACCAAACAAACAAGCCTAATCTCTGTCAAATCACGCCATCTGTCAGCTGTGACAGTGTTTTTCATGTGTGTAGATGTGCGCTCGTCACTTGTCCGTCAGCATCAACAAGCCTGCGTTCTGCAGAACTGTTTTGTTCAAATTTTGGCTCCTTGTTTATTTTTTATTTTCCCAAATCGCATCGTATATTGAATCTTTCTCTTTTCTCTCTGCAAATCTCTTTTCTTCTTAAAATGTTGACACATTTGCTCTTTTCTTTAAAACCTTTGCACCCTTCAGAACTTTTCTGATGCTCTTTTGGAGCAAATACCTTAATCTAAAAGCAGTTTGATGCTTTTTTTTTAGCTCTTGCAATATCCTAAAAATGACTAAATTTGAAGTTAATTTAAATGAAAATACATCAACAGGAAGTGCACTGTTTTGTGCACACATATTCCATTTAATCTAATTACTAAGCCATTTGCACATAGACAGAGTTGTTTAAATGTTACCTGTTTAAACTTATCTACTGTCACTTTTGGTTAATAAATTTGCCTGAAGTCAAAGAAAAGCTATGGACATTAATTATAGTTGGCATGATCAATTTATGCATTTTTGGGATATAATCGAACATGTAAAAATACCCTGTTTGCTGTTATGACGCTGCAACAAATTCACTAAATGAGCTTAGAGAATCTTAACCTGCAGAATTCAACCTGCTACCCTCCACACTGCTAACACATCAGACTAGAAAGTGTTATTTCTCTCTAATTTAAAGATCCACTCTAATGAAAATGACGCTTTTAAGTGTTTCAATGTTCTCGTAGCATGTTACTTAAGTATAAAATTGTATTTCTAAGTATTTCTTTATTCAAATCACGATGAAACAGGAGCAGATGAAAAAATGCTGTTTGAAAAAGCTCAATTTTTGTGATGCAGTGAGTGAAATAGGCAGGGCAAAGTCTCACATCCATTCTGATGACACTTATAGACAGATAGATAAATTAATGTTCTCATTTTCTTCGTCTCGGCTGGCATCTGGCTCCAAACTGTAGATAGATCCAATATTACTCGCCATTCTAACTGCACTGATAATGTTAGCTGTAATGTGAGCTGTAAGCTAGTGGGAGAGAGAGTAAACAAAGGGATGATGGGAAATCAGTGCAGGCTTACTTCTGTTCCAACTCAAAGGCGAATGAACAACTGATGAACAACTGCGGCGCTGCACAAACTAAAAAAAGTGTCACAGATGTTTCAATTTTGCCTAAAAAAATATAAACAAAATTAAAAGACTGCTGGAAACGATTTTACAATAGATCAAAAGATGATCATAGTGGGTCTGTAAAATATGAGAATGTTTTTTTTATCATTATTAATAAACAGGAAAAAAAATCAAAATTATTAGTCTAATAAAATATATTGTAATAGAGATAGCAGGCTACTGTGGGGCAATGGAGAAAACTGCAGGATTGGTTATTCACCAGGTGAAATTCTCAAGTGTGTCTTCTGTGTTGCTTAGAAATTCCACCATTACTTCCTGTATTTATAGGGATTTTAAATAATCTTCTAATTTCTCATTACAACACATTGGATTGTCATTAAACATAACAAAAAATTGCTGTTTTAGATAATATAAGGGACTTTTTACTACAGCCGTAAAAGGAATGTGTGTCAAAAACAGCCTTCAGTGGTCAATTGAGGAAGTACAATTCTACTTTCTCTTCTGTGAAATGAGTTAACCTTTCACTGCACAGATTTGTACTATTTTAGTTTATACTGAATTATCTGTGTGTGTCTGCAACCACAGGAGACCTGGATTTAATATGGGTCGGGCAACACCCCAAACTGCTATAAAGAGAGACGCAACAACAGCACAATGAACTGGTTTACCACATCCATTAACTTTTGAACAAATGAAAAGAGAAACTTGGAGGGAAATGTGTGTTTCAGCAGTCAGACAAAACCATCAGTCACTTCTCAGACAACTAGTGTAGAAGAAATAAGTTTGTCTGTAAAATGTATATTTTTAAATCCTTTTTCTATTTTTGGTGTGACGTCCCTGTTGGACACACATTGACACCACTGGATAGGAATTATCTGCAGAACAATTTAAACTGTCTGGATTTTTTTCTCTTCGTTTGTAAGAAAGAAATTGACTCAATAAGTGAATCAAGAACAGAGAAGAAACAAAATTAGAAAAACTGAAATATTGTAAATATGATTTCTGACAGAAGAAATTGAATATGTTTAGATATGTGCAAACTCTGCAGCTTGATCCGGATTGGCTGTTATGAAAAAGCAAATTTAGCTAAAATCTAATCTAAAATGTAAAAAAGCTAAATATTTTACATTTTAAAAAGTAGATAAAAGTAAAGAGAAACTAGATTAAAGAAAATATCTCAGACTTTTAGCAAAGACAACCAGATTTGATGAAGTGAAGATGTTTGAGGACAAACCATTAGGTCTGCATTCAGTTAACCTTCATAATAACGTTAAATGCAAATGAATGATTTATTTAAACATTTTAACTAAATTTAATTTCTTTACACAGAACAGACATTAATTCATATGTGTTTTTAACCAAAATTACAGTTACATTTTGAATGTTGATGAAGAATAAGTATGTTTGGGAAAAAAATTAAAAACTTTTGTCAACATTGACCCTAGAGTACCACTGGTGATTTTCACTCGAGATAAGTATTTACTTGATTTTCAAGATATTGTGTTTTTCTGAGTGTCATGGGTCCCTGGGTAATCCAGGAATAGGTGGAACAAAGACCAATTCTCCAGTATCATTACTATTATTTATTTTTTTAGGAGTTTTTTGCTCTTATCTTCCTACTTTTTCAGTAAACATGTTTTTGGGATCTTCTTAAGTTTTTTATTTTCCATTTAGTTATATATACCACAGTTGAAAATAAAATAATACTATTCTACTTTATTACATGTTGTCCCGTTTTGATCTATTTTTATGACAAATACTTTTTATCGGGCATATTACATTGGTAAAAATTACCTTTCTAAAGTGTAGTAGCCATGAATCAACCTTTTGTTTGTGTAAAAAATGAATTAATATTATTTTGATTTATTATAGTATTGTTTGTCGCCATATTGAGCAGGTATCACCTGGTGCATCACATGGTTGTGGGCGGAGACATTTTTTGTTGTTATAGCTCACCTGTTTATTTCACACCTGTAAGGTAGAAGGGAGAGGGTGAGCTGGGTTGCCACATTTTTTGTTGACCACTTTAGTTGTCGCTTTATCGCCTTTATGTTACATTTTTTGCCCATTCTGTGCATTTTATTTAGCTCACAATAAGCCAGCAATTCCAAGCTGTTTCAATTATCTTTTTGTTATAAAAATAAAAGGCTCAAGTGCATGACCCAATTCAAGTCAAGTTTTTGTTAAGCGCGTCACGCACTAACCCGACCCAGCGTCAGTCTCTCAGCGACTTTGGATTTTTGGTGTAGTCGCTACAAAAGTGATTGTGTAACTTTTTATAGCAAAAGTCTCCTCGACTGATCCAGAATGGATATATATAATAAGTCGGTTTGGAAACATTTTCCATTGGATGCCCTTCCTGACCCAATCCTCAGTGTTCATCCAGGCTTGGGACCAGCACAATGAGTCCCTGGCTTTATGAAATGTACCAATTATTTCAGGTTACAACTGAGAACTTCTACATTTAAATTATGTTCAGCTACAAACAGTGTGGTTTCAATGATGACAAAAGAATAATCGAGTTTGTTTCATTCAGGCTCTAAAGATCAAGTGGCCACACTTTGGACATGCCTGGTCTGAGACATATATTAAACAGCATCAAGAAGTAAAAAACAATTATCTTCTAAATAGCTTGAAATGGTCAAAAACTGTACAAATTTTTATTCATGGACTTGACATGTTGCAGTGATGCTATTGACTGATGACAAAGGAAAAGATGACTTGACGCCTTCCTAACAGTATCCAAAAACAATGTAAAGCTCTGCGTTGATGAGTGAGCAGGATCAGTCAGTCGAGCTCCGTTCAGCAGTCTCCCAGACTTTTTGGTAATTTGCATTTCTCTCTGTAGACATCCAGAGTAGATGAACCCAACTGCTCTCAGCATGAAATCCAATTTGTGCCAAATTCCAAACACGAGCCAGTTAGTGATTCTTTGCACGCTGATTTCCCATTCGTCTTCTAAGTTCAGGACGCGGTACCCAGCAAGAAAACAGCTGCTTTGTTTACACGTTTAAATCCCTGTCGTTATTGTTGGCGCGATCCGCCAATAACTCACATTTTCTGCACACGCTTTAATACAGTTCCCTCTTTGAAGACGCCTCAGAAAAGTGGCTGCAGCTCATTTTAGCTAGCAGGGCTTTTTAAAAGTGTTTCTACAGCAGTTTCCGTGTGTGACCTGCTTTCAATGCCGCTGAAACATCTGAACAAAAGCACTTCCTGAGGGAGAAGTCTGGAATATCAGGTTGGATTTGAAGCACAATGTGAATCTCCCAGGTTACGATCATTTCATCCAAAGCTGCAGCATTGTCAGGATAACCGTATTTGTGCTGGTTTTGATGGCAGAGCTCAGCAGTGGCGACAGAGAGGGTAATGAGACAGAAGAAAAGGGGGGAAAGAGTAGGTGTGGAGAACAGGGAAGGAAAGAGGAGGAGGAGGGAGGACATGCGTGGGAGTCTTCAGGCAGGTGTTTGAAGAAGATGATGAGAAGGGCTTGTCACATTTCCCATAGAATTCCCCGGCCTTTCTCCTTTTTGTGTCCACACCTCCTCGGGCGATTCTCCCTCCTCCTGTCCCCCTATGCCTCCGCCTGCGGTGTTAAGCCAGAGTGACGCTTCAGCACTGCAGTGTAATTTCTGACCCTCGAGCTGCTTCGTCTGAGCCGACCAATCGGACCGGGCGCTCTGAGCGAAGGGGAAGAAACAGCCTTCCACCGACTTCCTCTCTGGCAAACAAAGCCTTCTGCTCCCCCTATCACAGAGCACCCCTCTTCAGCGTGCTTGTCAGACTACCGTGCCCCCCCCTGCATGCCTGCAGGTTCACCATTGCAGGTGTTTTTATTGGAAGTGGAGCTGGTTATCAAATTATTGAATCAATGCCGTTTTAATTCACAAGTTTAATTACAGTTCAGTTCAGTTCACTATGTTTGAATGTCTATTAAAACAGTTTTCTCAGAGCTGTTTAAACCTTTAAAGTCCCTATCCAATGAGAATCATGTTTTTCGAGTTTTAAACATGCATTTGTGGCATTTTTCTGATGAAAGAGAAAAAATGTAATAAGAAATCATTTGGTTTTCCTCCAGCTGCACATGTGCTAAACCCCTCATCTGGCCCGGCTAGCATGGCTAGCTCAGGTGCTGGTGAACAGAAGATAGAATCTTCCCATTGACTGCAGTATTTCTATGGTCAAATCAGCTGTAACTGATTTTTTTGTGTGAGTTTCATCCAATACTTATGGTAGCAGGGCTGAGAACGCTGGAAAATCTCCACGAAACTCCGCGGACTTTATTGACGTGACCACGGAAATGCGACCGCAGTTGTAAAGGATTGTAAATGAATGAAAGAGCATTTTGATGTACGCTTTCATTATTGTCCAAAGAACTCTGCTCTGAGAAACCAATGGATTGAAGGTATTGGTCACAGCAATGTCAATAAACATTTTATAATTAGCTAAAAGAGTCTTTGGTGCGGCTGGATATGACTGATGTTGCTTTATATTTTTATGTAGCAGCGGTGAAGATTTGTGCTAGCGTGTCACAGAGCTATCATCGTCAGACAGGAGGGGCTCAGGGTGGAGCTGCTCATCTCAGCACCAAAAGCCACGCCCCCTCAGAGGGGATTTTGAAAACAGGCTTCAAATCAACATGAAAAATGTCTTTTTAAGATAAAAAAATTAGGTTGGGGAATTTCGGTTAAAAACTTCTCGATCATAATTAAAACACTACTGGGAACATTTTTTTTATTTGTCATGGGGGGACTTAAACTCTGGAGCTCCAGTGTTTATGTTCTATGATTTACTGTAACTTTTTAACTGTTAACGATTGAAAAGTTACAGTATGTTAAAGATTTTGTGTTAAAGCGTCACCAGCAACGCCTCAGGTGTTAAAGGGTTAAAAAAGGTAGAACTTATAGGGAATTCCAAACAAATCCATCAATAGATTTGACACTCATGTCACTTTTTATTCTTTCTGAATGATGATCGATTGGAATCCATTTTTTTAAGGTTTTATTAACCCCTTAACACATGAATACATTTCTAAAATTCAAGAAAAAAATGTGTTTATGTTTTCAAGTAGATGCTATATTAAGATAATTTCTGAGCTGAAGTTATTTGATGCATATTAACCTAACCAGTTCTGGTTTGGTTAATATTTCAAACAAATCGTACATTTTGTAGCGCAAAAGCCAAATTTGGCATTTGGGATCCCGTCATTCAGAAAACCATGTTAATCATGAGAAAAATCCAAAATGGCAGCCATTTGTAAAGTTGATAGCCATAGACTTACTAAACTATTGGAAGGCTGTGTCTGAATTCCTTCCCTGCTCACTTTAGGGCATTCGCCATTTTCTAGTGGTGTCGGAATCTAAAAATTCCAAAATCAAGTGCCCTAGAAATTTCCCAGAAGTCTTTGCGAAAAACTAGCGTGTATTGATGCTCACTACATTAGTGAATTAAGACCACAATACATTGCGGTTAAACAATTTGAAAATACATGTTTAAATGTATTTTTTTAATCAATTATCCACTCCAGGTAAAATCGTGTTCTTGGTGTTTTAAACATGTTCTTGTAGCCTTTTATTCTCATAATGGAGGACAAGAATATAATATTTCAAGATTAAAACTGCGTTTCTGATTATTCATTTCTTCAAATAGCAAATGAAAACCAGATGCTTGAAAAAGCTCAGGTTTGTGACTCAGCAATGGACATGCCGAAGTCTCCTTTCTCTGCTACTATTCTGAAGCATCCACTTTTGCAGACAAATAGATCCGTTAACGTCTATCCCTTCACCTTGGGGCCTCTGAAGGTAGAGTCTGGCTGAGGCTGGGATGTTCGGGGTTCCTTTTGTGCCAAAATTATGTAGTATAAATCTTAGCAGAGCTAACTTCTGTGCTAACAGTTTCGCCCATGACCCAGATGAGCATATCTGATGAACTACTGCCCATCTGGAGAAAATTTGTCTTAAAAAAAGACCCAGGCTTTTTGATTTTGGCCAAAAACAACCATAATTTAGAGATCACTGGGAACAATTTTACAATACAAAAAATATTTTTTGGAGTGGGATTTATACATGACGAGTACTTACAGGATACTTTATATATTTTGAAATATTCAATTTTCTCATGGTTAAACGCACCTTTCTGAAAGAGGGGATCTTAAGGTAAATCTGCGCAAATTTGGTACTTTTACCTCAGAATTATTTTAACAACCGCCTCCACTAAATGGTTAGGATGAAACATCTCATCTTCAGGAGCTTTTTCTTGGTTTGCAAGTTTTACAATTTCTAAAAGCAACTAAATGAAAATTTGATGGGGTTTTTTTTGTGAGATTTATTAATATCTGACTCCATTTGCATGTAACTGTGAGCAACCTCTAAATGCAGAAAAATATACACTAAATTATCAGGTATGTTCAACTAAAGTGTGCAACTGCACAGCCATAACTGTCATTTAATCCTTTCAAAGCAAAAGCCTGACGCACCCAGCTGGACAAACTCACTGTTTTACATCATCTCGTCTACATTTTTTGGCACCAAACTGGACAAAAACTGTTTTTAAGACTTTTTGTTCATAGCAGCTGCTCATAGATCTTTTGAACATAGTTTCATCATACAATAACCTGAATAAGGAGTCATGACCTGAAACATTTGAACACGTGAGAGTGAATTCAAAGGCTGCTTTTGAGGAACATGCATGATTTATTCCCACAATAGCACATTCAACCATGAAGGGAGTGTTTCTAATAAAAAATGAGTTTTTGAGGAACACCGTGAACTCAGCAAGTACCAAGAAGCGTTTCATTTTCTGGGAACATGCGCCGCATTTACATGACTTTTCATTATTAATAACACTGGAGCTCCTTTCGGCCGGTCCAGCCAACAATCTGCTCAGGTTCGGAGAGAACCACCTGGGACTTGATGTGGAGCAAAATCCTCACCCTCTGTGACACAAATAACAGCAACGTGTGAGTGGGGAGGGAGGGAGAGAGAGAGAGAGGCCGCTATTGTGTGGGAATGTGAATTAGGTCAAATGTTTGCTTGCAACAACGATTAAGCACGGCTCTGTGAGGAAGACAGCGGCGTGGAAGAGGCTCCGTGTTTGTCTGTGGCGGGCTGACTCATGCATGTGTAACACCCATCTAAAAAAAAAAAAAAAAAAAAATTCAAAAACAGAGCAAAAGGGAAGGATGCCGAAACAGCATCCATGTGTTTTGATGAAGGGTTGTCTTGGGTGGATTTGTGTGGCTCATGATGGCCCCCACTCAGCAGGCATCAATCACACATGGGCTGACGGTTCGGCTGCTGCTGGCTGCCTCTGGGCTCTGACACCTCCAAGTGCTGTAATGCATCTGACAACAGGTTAAACCGCCGCTCAGGGGATGAGGCGGACCATCAGACCGGGCAGGGATTTAAAGGTTGAGTAAGGGTTAAAGCATGCAAAAAAAAAAAAAAACAATAATAATGAAAGAAGCTGTAGAGGCCCTGACAGACATTACAACTAACATGCTTTTATCAGGGTTTTGTCTGCAGCACCAGAGATGTCTCTCCTCGTGCTCATCTCCCATCATCAAAGCGTTTCCGAATCAAAGTGGGGACGTGGAAGGAGGATGCTGCGTCCCCGAGGTCAGCTGGCAACTTATTACGCGCGACACCCCCCCCTTTTCTCCTCCATCCTCCACCCGCCCGACCAATAACACTCCGTATTTATGAGCAAAAGAGGAGGGAGAGGAGGAAGATGGTTGTTGGTGGGGACTGCACCTTTTCAAAAAGGAAGGGTCCGACGTTGATGATCTTTTTTCTGGCTCGGGTTTGACGCTTCCTGCGCATTTCTGCGCGCAAATCAGAGGAAGGTTCTCAGATGGTTTCTGTTATTCGGAGCTGAGATCCAACATACGTGTGTGTGTGTGCACCCAGAAATGGAGGGAGGGAGGGGGGGCAGCGATGCAGGGAGGTGGGTGCTCACATGTGTGTGTATGATAATGAGAAAATGTAGAGGAACATGTTTTATCCTCGTGTGGATGAAAGATGCGTGAATCTTTAGGGCACATATGAATGACCCCCCCTCCCTCCCCTCCCTCCATCCCTCTCACGCCTGTCACACAGGCATTGCGCTATAGCATCCCCATACTCACTCAGCTCACAGATACGAGGCGCAGCATCCGCTTCTGTCAGTGTTCTCTTCCCTGCGGACCCGGCGCTCCGCGCAAACATAATCAACCGAAGGCGAAAAACTTGTCTCTCGTGGGCTTCACCAAACAGGGATGCTGCATATTGCATGTGGTTGCTCTCTAAACGCCAGCTGACCCCTGTCGTCGCCCCCCTTGTCCGCGCGCTCCCCCAGCCAAGGAGATGGTGGTGGGGGGAGAGACTGCGTTCTTTACGCAGTCCGTCTGCTTCCCCGCTGCCGCCGAGCTGCCTCCAGTGGTACCTCCGAGTGCCAGGTCTCTCCTCCGCGGTCCCTCAAGCCCCCTCCATCTCTCCTTGCATCCCCTCGGCTCAGCGACTGCGCTTCCATGTGACACAGGCAGAGGTGGAACCCCCCAAATGAGAGCCCGTCTTTTTGGATTATGGCGCCACGGCTCGGTGGCACGAGGAAGTGCACGCAGGAGGCTGCCGGTAAAAGGACCAAGTTCTGCTTTTTGATGAACACATTCAGACAAACTGAGCCTTTTTGGGGGAGAGTCGGGCATTAAACTCTTCAAACTGTGAGTGAGACTAAAACTGCTCACAATACGCAAAGTGTGGAGGCAACAAAAAGGAAAATATAAGACTTTTGATACAAAAAATAAAATAGTATTTATAAGTAAATAAATAGTATTTATTTAAGTATATAGTTAAATTTTAATTTTTCAAAAGTTTTATCTTCACATACCTTTAGAATATTTACCTCTACCACTACCGCCACCTGCTGGATCTTTTTGGACCCCAGAAGCACCCACCTATCAGGCTGCAGAGGACGGTGTTGCTGTATGAGGGCCAATCCATGCCACAGTCAGAATACCACCGACTGGAAGCGTACCCCCAAAAAAATGTTAATAAAGAAAAAAAGATATTTAAATACTAAGAATAACAACAACTTTGGTTTCATGCATTTAGTGAGTCACTTTAGATGCATTGAACAAAGATCATGGAGAAGATCATATTGAAGTCATTAATGGGAATTCATTGTGAAGGAAAACAGGGATCAATACGAGTAATTTAAGCTAATATATATATGTGGTGCACTTTTTCAGCGGAGCTCCTGCAGATTGTGGCAGCCAATGTTTTCACCAGCAAGTTTTGCCAACACTAAAAAAAAGTGAACCACTGGATCAGTTAGCAAAAGTTCTGTTATTAGTCAGTTTTCATCAAATTAACATTTTTTGAAATGTTTTTTTTAACTAAAAAAGGGATATTGATTAAAAAAAACAAACAAACAAAAAACTAAGACTACAGAGCTCTTGTTATATGGTCCAATATTTCGCTCTTTACAGTGAAGTATCAAACTTTAATGTTACAGCTGTTACAAAGAACAAAAACTTGGTTAGAATAGTTTGATGTTAAGATCACTGCAATAGCTCTTCTTTCACCTGTAATCACCTGAACAGAAATGGACAAATCCCTAAAGTGCGTGTCAGGAATCAGTCATTTAAATTGCCTAATCAGTCAGTTTTATTGGTACTTTTGGGCTTTTTACCTTATTGTATGTTAAATGTGGACTTTCTCTGTATTTCTCTGTGTTTTGGACTTTTAATACACAGTGTTTACCTCATTTTCTTTAGTCTCTCTTTGGCTGTTTTTGATCCTTCACACCACCACTGAACAGAGACTGCTGCACGCTGATCAAAGCTGAGCATCGCCCTCCTGGAGCAGCACACTATCCTGGCCATGAGGTCTCTGTTTTTAGACAGCAGTCAGTGATGGCTCCTCCTCGGCTCAGCTGTTTTGTTCATACGTAACTCAACATTTATGAGTTTAGTACCCCTTGGATCTGACCCTAACCCAAAATACATGACCTTTCTCAATTCTTGAACCCCTCTATAGTTTGGTCGCTTCTATGTTCATTAGCTCATTTATCTTTTCTACGTTGTGTTCTTCTATCTCAGCCCCAAAACTCACTATATAAGTCATTATAACATCTGTTGTACGGCTGAGTTGATACAATTGAGTAATCGATTTAAATGTCTCTATGCTTAATAAATCCATAATTGACCATAAAACTGGATATCGATCTAACACATTGGCTAGCTTGATGCCAACGTTTAATGGAATTTCCATAGGACGGCTAATGCTAACACTCAGTTGACGTAAACATACATTGCTGACTAAATGAATATCTTTATATACTTGTGAATTTTCCTAAAGCTATTCAGAAAACATTTAAGTAACCATTTGTGGTCTGAAGCTCTTTTTTTTTTTCTCATTCTTTGCTTATTCTTCTTGAAAAAAGTATACTGCTGTAGCACGAGCTTCACCTAGTGGCCAAACTGAAATGCCCTCCAGGAGAAGCAGAACAATGTTTACAAAGTTAATGGTCTGAACATTTTTGTTAGAACTTTTCCTTTTGAGAATTCACATAACACTGTATGTTATTACCAGTCTCTAATTACTATGACAGTATGTGAACTACATTAGATTAATGTGAATCTGTTCAAAACATATAGTAGATTATGAGTGTATTTCTTGAAAAAAAATGTATGTCTGCTTCCTTTAGCTAGGATTGTTGATTCTAGATTACGTTTCTTTTTATCATAATTATTTACAAACAATTAGTGACACCTTTTCTGTCAGGAGAGTCTATAAAAACTCATATACAATGTCATTTTTTTTGTGATTTTCTCTCAAATTTTGATGTCTCCTCATAAATGGACTAAATGTCAACTGAACACAAAGCGAGTAAGCACGCCTCACAGGCAGGATAATACACTATCGAAGAAAAAAAAATCCCTCCTTAAGTTCTGAGGACCGATTTATGCTTTTGACTTGGGATTTTTCCTTTTCTCTGAGGCATGAATCACCCCTCATACCCAGCCTCCCCTCCCCCTTGCTTTGTAGTCCTCATGCATACACAGTGTTTTCCTCTTGAGGTAAAGCGTAGAGTGCGTTTGCTCACACCTCTGGCCATGGATGCAAAGCTGCCGAGGTTTTAGCCTTTTGATTTTGAGGAAAGCTTTACATTTTAAAGACCTCAGCATCCGTCATAAAAAAACAAAATCACAGAGGAGAGGAAGATGGGCTGCTGCTCGGGACGCTGCGTGCTGATCTTCCTGTGCTGTGTGCAGCTGGTAAGATGGGTTTTTTATGATGCCTGCAAATGAAGTCTTCTTCTTACATGCCAGACCTCCCTCTGTAGCAGAAAAGTTACCAATCAGCTGTTTATGATCAGCATTCATCCAATGATGTTCTGCGTTTGTTTCATCATTTTCTGACCTTCAGCATTTACTTTGCACTGATTTAAAGATTTAGAAAAGTTTATTGTCAATACTTCAAATACTCTCTTATATTGCATAGAACTGTGCTTTAATCAAACTTACTTTTGGTTTTCTTGAGGGGTTAAATGCTCAAATAATGACACAATAATAAAAGAAAAGCATAAACCTGCAGTTTTCATGAGGTCTTTCTCGCTTTGCTTGAAGGCATCGTGTCATTCCTGAGACTCGGTTTTCATCGCACTGCCAGTTCGTGGAGGGAGTAATTAACAGGCGATCAATAGAACTAAGACTGCAGTTTTTATGACACATGCCAAAAGCCTTTAATTAGAAGTGCTAATGAAAAGGAGCGACCGCCACAACAACGAGGGGGCCGCGCTGGCTTTGTCCTCCTCCCAGCCAATCCCTTTCAAGACTAACCCCTGAGGACACAACACCATCACCCAAACACACTTTGTTTTCACGACTCAGTTGCCTTGACAACTTGTAAAAAAAGAAAAGAAAAGAAGCATGCACACACTCATACAAAACTGCCCAGCTGACATGTTTGTGTGTGCTTCTGCTCAGATGTCTGCAGTGGAGCGACAGGTCTTTGACTTCTTGGGCTTCCAATGGGCTCCCATCATGATCAACTTCTTTCACATCATCGTGGTCATCCTGGGTTTGTTTGGTGCGATCCAGTACAGATCACGCTACGTTATCATGGTAAAGACTCTCACTGGATTTTCTTTTAAGACATTTGCTCACTTTTTCATGAACGATATATCTTTAAATCTGGATGTCCATTCAGTAGCTCCCTATAGCAGGAGTCTGCAACATGTGGCTCTTTTATCTGTCCATGGTGGATCCTTGGCCAAACATAAATAAATCAGAGAGACTGCTGACCCAGCCATATCAGCAGCTCCCTGCTAATGGCTGCCTAACCAAAACTACCTAAAGAAAAAACAAATAAACAAAGCTCGAAAACTAAGACTACCAAGGTCCAACCCTAAACTAAAATAACAAAACCCAGCAGTGTAAGACTGCTGAGGACAAAGAGGGGAAAAGAACAAAATAACTATATAAATTAAATAGCAATCTTTAAAGTAAGGATTACTTAATTTGCATCTATTTTACTTAGATTAGCCAAATGTATAAATTGATGGCTGAGGTGCACATAGATGATAAACTATGATGGTTTTTACATCCCTGTTGACCTGAAGGAGTTTTGTTTGCTCAACTCTACCTCCAAAATACACAGATTTTATATGCATAGCAAAACATTAGTAAAAAGTTTGATCTTTTTATGAGTTAAAAGCACATATTATCTTGTGCTGCCCAGAGCTACACTGAGATGATCCTGTGTGGCACGGAGAATCTTTTATTTTGAAAAGAAGTTATTTGAGCTTCTGTCAAACTTTAAAAAAAAAAAAATCACATTTTGAGAAATGCCAGTTTCTTTTTATATTTTTGCTTTTGTTTGTAACAACAAATAAGACATAATTATTTTTTTAATGGTCATGAATGCAAATCAAAATTTCTAAAAAAATTCTTTCTAGGGTTTGATGAGTAGAAGACAAGCCCAAATGGCTCTTTTACTGTTAAAGGTTGCCGACCCCTGATCTATACTAACAGATTATTGCATGGTTTGTTCATGTACATACAGATTGAGAATCTATTAAAGAAACATTCCTATTTCACATGGCAACATATACGTGCTCAGCTGAAATAAAACCTAACATGCAAGTTTGAGTAAACGAGTAAAGAACAAAGCACTAGACTGCAGAAAGTTCAATAAATAGATACCCATTTCCTATCAAGAAATAGTTCTATTGTGATCAAATATTGTTTTTGTTTTATTGCCCAGCCCTATTTAAAAAAATGTATTTAACAAGATTACATATAAATGTATTTTATTTCAGAAAATTTTTTTTTAATTTCAAGTATAAAATTTTTTCACAAGTCACTTTTCAAAAGAATCAGAATGGAGCGGAGCGGGGAGCTTGTGGCATGCCTACTGCATTTTTTACATCACAAAGAAGATCTTTTTCAAAAAAATGTTTGTCTGTTCCTGATTCACGACAATTTTTTTGGGTCACTTTTAATGTTCTTTTTTTAAAAACACATTTAGGAAAAATATACAGAAGAGAACAGAACTTGTAAAGAATAAAGAAAAAAAAAAAACAATAATTTAACAACCGTTGAAACCAACACGCAAAATAGAAAATAAAAAAACAAACAAACAAATAAACACACATACACATTAGACTTCCTTGACTCAACAGGTTTTTATGTGCTCCATAAATGTTGTTGTCGTTGTATAAATTGCTTTTTTCGTTTTTATCTTGATTCAGCATTTCCATCTTATACGTTTCCTTTACCATTTCCTCCTATTCCTGTTGTGTTGGTGATATACCATTTTTTAGTAATTGTTCTCTTACAAGTGGTTGGGAAGATTTTCTGATTTACAGCAATTTGACAACAAAATTAAAAAAAAAAAGCAATTTTAATCTCAATTTTCCATATATATGCCCTCCATCGTCAGAAAAATGCCAGAAAAAAAAATACAGTTTTCATCAGATTGAACCTTCAATGAAAATGTTCTTTCCAAAAACAAAACAAATGTATTTCATATTCCCATCATAAACACATTCCCACAGAAATGTCAGAAGAATTGTCTTGTTTTCTCAGTACCTGCTGTGGACTTGGTTGTGGATTGGCTGGAATGGCTTTGTGAGCTGTCTCTACCTGGATCTGGGGGGTCTTTCAAAGGTAAGACATGTGATCTCATGAGCATCAGATAATTAGAGGGTGCTGCTGCCACACACCCCTAAATATAGTGTTCAGCTCTGTAAGTGAGACAATTACAAACACTATAGGAAACCTTTAAAGCTGGTCTGTCTGTAGGCTGCAGGATGTTGAGGACGGTTATACTTCCTGTTTTTTTTTGTTTTGTTTTTACTGGAAAACATGCATAAAGTAAAGATTTTTTTTTTTTGGAGCGGCTTCTTAATATAAAAATACAAATAATTGTCAAATGTATGTCCACTAAACAGTAACAGTTTGAATTTAGTATGCTTTAAAAAAGATTTCATACTCTAAAAACAGTTTATAGTGGACATTTTAAAGTATTTCTACTCTTTGAAAATTCTTTTTTTGAAAATAGTTCTCCTATATTATGCAGACTTTACTGAAAGATGTTTCTTTTTCAGTCTGCATTTGCTGCAATTCAGCAAGGGTGAAAGTTAATAGATTTAAAGTAATCTAACTTTTTGATGTTGCATTTCTTTTAATCCTCACTTATTTTACTTTTAAAAAGTGTAGTCAAACCTGCTTTCTCTCTACACCTATGTTCACTCCCTCAGCCCATTCTGAATGAACTGAAGCAGTGTTTACTGTCTCTAAAGTCTTCATCCTTTTTCTTCTTCACTGCAGCAAATTTCCCTGTAAAAACACAAGCATCTGTGAATCCCAGTCTTTACTTAAAATGTTTAAAAACAGAACATGATTGTTAAAAAGAAATTGCCAAATTCTAAAGGAATGTCTTTACATTGTGCTCATTTAGTGTCCAATTTAAACACATTAAATAAATGTTTCATTCCGCTTTTATTATTGTAATTCTATATATTTTCTGTCATTTCTACCACTTTATTGTGCTTTTGCTAAAACAAATTTTATGCATAGTTTTAGGTTGATCTTTGGTCTTTCACTATAACGGAATGTGGGTCAAAGAAGTTTACTTAATAGCATAGCAAAAATGGCATCCCTAAAACATGTGTGGCCTTTTTTTAAGGTGGAAGAAAGCATAGCGAACATTTTTCTTTTATTATAAACTTTTCCAATTGTTTTCTTTCCCACAAACTCTTGTTTATTTGCACTTTTTTTGGGTTCGATTTAAAAAAGCAAGATTTTTCCTGAAAAGTTTCCCTTTAACATTAGGACAGCGATGTTCTCTCCCTGGGACTGTCGTCACATCACTCCTGGTGGAAAGACAACGGGCCCGGGTGTCGGAGCGAGAACCTTCCCTCTGCCGCCTGGCAGAACCAGCAAAACCCGGAGCTGACCACAGTGCAGAGCTGCTGGCTGGAGTATCAGTACATAGAAATACTGCACTGTGCTTTGCAGCTCCTCATATCAGTGAGTCCTCCTCTATGCTTATTTCCTCCTAAAGCACCTGTAAATATTATTCTATTGTCAAAACTTGTTTTTATTTTAAATTTAATGTAGATTTGTTCATGTAGCTGCACATAAGTCTGTTGCTTTTCTGATTAATTTTACTCGTCACAGATATTTTGCTTAATCTTGTCTTTTATTTGTGGATGTTATAATAGTAATCTAATCTTTAATAAAGTGTCATTAAACAAAATTTGTTACCAAATTAATGTTTCTTTTCTTTTTCCTTTTTAGCTCCTGGGAGTAATTTATGCCTTTTTTGTTGTCAGCTCATTTGCCAGTGAAGAGGAGAGTTGTAAGTTTAATCTCAATCACTGAAATCCTAAAATCAACTTTCAAAGATTTATTTCTTTTCAAAACCATTATTTATAGTTTTTTGTTAGTTTCATTGGGTAACTTAATCACTATTCCAAATATGTTTTAGTTGCTATTCTTAAGTAAACACTAGAGCTTTGTAGCATCAGAACGTATCTTTTTTTCTCTCTTAGTTAAACTTGACCTCTGTATTGTGATGTATTCTTTCTTTCTTGTTTTTTTTCCTGTCTTAGATTATAAATAGCCACAAGAAGAAGATTGTCAAGAGAAGCTGAGAGGGATTTGACTGGAAAAGGATATTTGTTAATTTGAAACAAGATATCATCTTTGATTTACCATCTCTAAATGTAAAAAAGATACATGAAATTACCTATTTTTTGGCTTTATTTAAAACCTGAATATGGATCTATATTAGCATGAATGACTGTTTATAAAGCACTGTTATGTTTATGTGTTTGTTTATCAGCGGCAGCTTATTCGTTTTGTTTTGCAAAGTGTACTTACAACAGACTTGCCTCTTCTCAGAAGAAAAAACAGTGCCATGCCGACAGCTATGGGGGGACATTATTTTGTAGAATAAACAATATCTCCTCAGTCACAGAAACTGCTGGTCCAATTTGGTACAGTCCATTTATATTGATCTGAGTATTGGTGTGCATGTTTTTACTTGTGTTGTTATTGGTTATTTGCTAGATGTTCTCCTTGAATGCAGTTCAAATTATTATTATTATTATTATTATTATTATTATTATTATTATTATTATTATTATTATTATTATTATTATTATTATTATTATATACATTTTTTTTTATTAATTTTCTACTAATTTCACTTTTGTTTTTATGTTTATGTATGAATATATCCTGTTTGTATTAGTTTCGTCCTCTTGCATGTCCTCAAATCTTATTTTATCTTATTAATAAAATCTCAAAACTAACATTCCTGTCTTTTTATTGCTTTCTTTAAATAAAAATAAAAATAAAAATAAAAATAAAAATAAAAATAAAAATAAAAATAAAAATAAAAATAAAAATAAAAATAAAAATAAAAATAAAAATAAAAAAAAAAATAGCTAACCGCTGCTTCTGGGTAGCCATGGAAACGCGGAATACGTCACCGACGTCAGTTCCGCTCTGCAGGACCCGGATGAATCTGCCTTTGGGGGCAAGGAAGCAGCGGGGCGACCGAAGCTGTTTGGGTTTTAATTCGGCGTTGAGGGGGTCGGAAGGGATTGAAGCCCAGCTGGATTAATGTGGACAGGACTCCGAGCAGTGCCAGCGGGGCCGCGCCGAACACGCCGAACAGAGGCAGCTGCTGTGAACTGTGGGTAATTTGTAGCAGAGCAGAGCCTGCTAGCCTCTCCACACATAGCGGAGTTTGTAGCTCGCTCGGCGCACGTCTTGTCCGGTCCTGTCCGATACAACACCCGGTGGATGAATGATGTCTGCCGCTAGTATTGACCCTCAGGTGAGCAGCGACGGGGCTTCTCTGTGGGCAGAGTTTGACGTTAGCGTGCAGGTGCGATAGCAAACTGTGACAGCGATGCCAGCTAGTTAGCCATAAGGGAAAAGAGGTTAGCTTGAGTGAGAACCTGCCGAGGCCTGAACCACAGCTTTCAGTGGCAATCTGAGCAGATGTGGGGTTTGTCTGTTAAACAGTTGTGTGTTTATCTCAGATTTGAGCACATATTTTCTGTGATCATGACCCAAACAAGCTGTCTTTGTTTTCTGTCTTTATTGGGACTGTGAAGACTTCGAAGGGACAAGATGCAAGCAAAGGTAAGACTGCCTCCCGTGTGTAGATGTCACACACAAACCTGCTTAGCATCCTTAGAAAACACCTTTTTAACCTTTTGTTTCTTCTTTTATTTGGGTGTGTGAAACTTTCATCTGTATTTTTTGTGTACTTTTAAAGCCAACTGAAAATATCTAAAAATCAAAACACAAACCTCACATAGTTCTTCATTCATAGCTGGATTAGGATTTTACAGAGAAACTCAATATACCCTCCAATTGTTGCATATGTACCTTACTGACCTCCTTTTATCTCTTAAGTGTGCTAGAACCAGTTTGGAGCCATATCAAATTTACAACATCCTCACACCAGAGATCCACCCAAGAGTCATTTTGGCTCCAACATGATATTGTGTACTGCTTTATAAAAGCATGCAACTAAAAAATTCTATTTAAAATCCCCTAAATCCTGCTTTGATTTGGCCTTTTTTTATTTTTTTTAAGAGATTAGTGTATTTGAAGCATGTTTATGAAGTATTTTCTGCTTTTATGAACCTTTTCGTGTGTGTGTGTGTGTGTGTGTGTGTGTGTGTATATATATATATATATATATATATATATATATATATATATATATATATATTTCTGCAAGCTTTCAAGATTGGTGGCTTTTGTAACATCAGCATTGATTTAGGAGCTCTTTATTTTTAGCTTTAACATGAGTAAGGACCTTACAAAGGGGCAATTTTTTAAATACCCACTCTGATCATTTTTTGATCTGTTGTAAAAGTGTTCCTTAGTGGTTTTTTAGTTTTAATTATGTCGTTTTTAACAACAACAAAAACAAGTTTTCTAGGACATAGTATCTTAAGTGCAGCAGGTGTTCATTATAAATTTGCCTCTTGAGTTGTGGACGGGACCTTTGGCGCGGAACTTTTATAGCCCCACATGGATCCAGTGGTTTACAAGTGGACACATCAGAATGGAGCAGAGCGGGGAGCTTGTAGCTCACCAAACATATTCCATATGTAAAAAATAAACTCTTTTTCACACATCAATTTTTTTCGTTTACTCCTGATTTACAATGATTGATTACAGGAAAACTCAAACACAATTTTAATCTTAATTTTCTTTATGAGATGCCTCCATAAAAAAAAAATGCCACAAGAAAATGCGAAAAATATCAAAGACACAATTTTCACCTAAGTGATTCTTTAAAACAGAAAGATCTGAAACACATTCACACATGATAATAAGCTACTTTAACAATTCTGATGTCCTGAATTTAATACTGCTTCTCTAAGGATCTCCTCTGAAACTGATTTAGGCTTATCTATTTTAACAAGATTGCATAAGTTATTTTATTTCAGAAACTTTTTTTTTTAATTCAAAGTATTAACTTTTTTCACAAGTTACCCTCTCAAACAGATACAGTACCCAGTAAACAATTACTAAAGGAATAGAATGTATCTGTGAGTAAAAGTATGCAGTAAACTCGATCATTTGGGATGTGATCCTCTCTGCTGCTGAACATCACCGTAATTCAGCACATTGCCCTTAGAAGCCACTGGCATTAATAAAAGAATTCCCATGGGGCATCAACATTTGGGAGTTTATGAAAATAATGTTTCTGTGTCCTCAGTAGTTCTTACTTCATCATGCTTTAAATGTGATTTTAAAATGTTTCGCCTCATATAGCAGACAGAAGAAATATTGAAACTTTGTTTTAGCTAAGCTTTTCTACATTTTTGTTATTTCTATCCAGCATTGCTGTTTTTTTTTGATTGTTTTGACCAAACATTTGTTTTTCTTTTAGTTTAGTTACATTTTTATGGATTTTGGGCTTCAATTCATACTTTCTTTAGTAAGTGGATGTTTGGGGTAAAAAAAAAAAAAGGAAAACTTTTTTAAAATATGTTTTGTCCCACTAGGTTTTACATATCGTCTATACTTGTGCAGTGCAGACAACACAGAAAGTTGTGCTTTTTGGTTTCATTTTCTAAATGAATTTTTTATGGTTCTTTTGTTAAAAAATCTGTTTTGTTTGATCTTTCTCTTTCTAATAAAAGCATCTATACTTTTATATTCCTTGGAATAAACCTAATACAATATATTTTCCATTTTTTTTTTCCTACATTTAGCTTCCTTTAATATAAACTGGATTCTTAAGTAGATGGATCTGTAATATACATTATTTTTATGTTTTGTCATATAATTTTTTAAAAATAATTGTTGATTTATTGTTTTGGTTAAAAGAAGAAATTCAAGAAGCTTAATTTCTTTCAGCGTTTCCGGTGTCGGTGCAGAACGGCTCGCTCCACCAGAAGGACGCAGTGCATGACAATGACTTTGAACCGTATCTGACCAGCCCATCTAATCAGGTAAGAACATTCAAATCAACATGTTGTTGTTTTCTTTCTAAATAATCACTTAGAACAGGGGTCTGCAAGTTTTGCAGGAAGAGAGCCATTTGAGTCTCTTTGGTACTGATCAAAACCTAACAGAAGCCGCAAAGGCTTTTTATTTTTTTTACCCTTTTAGAAAAATTTCCGAAACTAATTTGCATCATTACATTATCATTTTTTACAATAAATACGAATTATATTTATATTTGGGCACAAATAAATGCATACATATCCAAATAAACTGGAATTTTATCAAAGTGTAAAGTTGTTTTTTTTCTTTTGAGGGAAGCTTATACGACTTTCTTTCAAAATAAAAGACTTCCTGCCCCAACAGGAACATTCAAGTGAAGCAAATGTATTCATAAACAAAACGAGAAAAAAATGAAATTTTTTCTCGTTATACTTTAGGTTTACTTTGGCGACCCGTCATCCTTTTTCCTACTTATTATGTCTGTTAACTGGAGCATCAACATGAAACCTGATTGGTTCATGATCCAGTAGAAAAGTATATGAAGATACAAAAAACTAATTTTAGCCTCTCCCCTCTGAATAGCTACTAAACATTGTTATGCAGAATAAGATAAAATGAACTTTAAAGTCATAAAATAAACTCTGCAATCAGAAAGGATTAGACTTTTTACCAAAGTTTTGCCTAGTATTTGTAATCTGTATATTCTGGAGGAAGAGCAGAGCAAACAAAGTCTAAAGATGTCATCAGGTTTATAAAAAACATTACGGTTTGTTCACCTCAGCCACAAACTTACAAGCTTAACTATAATAAATTAAATCAATGCTTAGTTAAAAAAAAGAAAAAAAAAAAAACTACTACTTTATTTTTCTGTAGTCAGAGAGCCACTGTGGAGGGGTAAAAGAGCTGCGTGTGCCTCTCAGGTTGCAGACCCCAGGCTGAGACTATCTGACTGAATAACTGGATTAAATTATGTTTTTGTTCTGTTTGTTTGCAGAACAACAGCTATCAGTCCATGACGGACCCTTACCTGTCCAGCTACTATGCACCCTCTATTGGATTTCCTTATCCCCTCAATGATGCTCCCTGGTCTACGGGAGGCGACCCACCCATACCATACCTGACACCCTACGCCCCGCTCAGTAATGGCGACCATCACTTCATGCCGGACACAGTGTTCGGGCAGCCGGGGGGACTCAGCAGCAGCATCTACCCCCACAGGTTTAACTTTTTCCCCGAGAATCCGGCCTTCTCGGCTTGGGGCACGAGTGGCTCCCAGGGCCAGCAGACTCAGAGTTCAGCCTACGGGAGCAGCTACAGCTACCCGCCCAGCTCTTTAGGGGGCACGCTGGTCCCCGACGGACAGACGGGTTTCCATAGTGACACCCTAAGTAAAGCTCCGGGCATGAACAGCCTGGAGCAGGGCATGCTAGGCTTAAAAATAGGCGGGGACGTGACAGGAAGTGGCTCAGGTGTGAAGAGTGCCGGCTCGGTGATAGGTGGTGGTGTCGCGGCAGCCGTTGCCACGGGTAACGGTGGCACACCAGTCGGAATGCCCCCTCAGAAACCTACATCGTGGGCTGCCATCGCCAGCAAACCCGCCAAGATGCAGCAGCAGAAGACTAAGAACAAACCCGGGACTCAGATAGTGGGAGGAGCCCTGCCCCCTCCCCCCATTAAACACAGCATGGACATCGATACATGGGAGAATAAGGGGACGATCACCAAGATAGGCCCCCTTTGCCCCACCATCAGCAGCACCCGCCGCAGCTTCACTCCCACGCCCCCAGTCTCATACCCCCCCTTCAGCAGTCCCTGCAGTCCGCCCAGTCCCTCGTGCAGCAGATGACCATGCAGGCTCCTCCCCCTCCCCCGCAGTCCTACCAGAACTCTGTCCCCACCATTCAGACCCGCTGGGTAGCACCACGCAATCGCAATATGTGCTACGGAGGGGGCAGCTTGGACAGCAGCGGCTCCTCCAACTGCGGCGGCTTGGGGAACGGGGGCGCCGGGGGCGGGCCCTCAGAGGTGGGACTGGAGTCCCACCCAGTGCTGGAGAAGCTGCGAGCGGCCCACAGCTACAACCCCAAGGACTTTGACTGGAACCTGAAAAACGGGCGCGTGTTCATCATCAAGAGCTACTCCGAGGACGACATCCACCGCTCCATCAAGTACTCCATCTGGTGCAGCACGGAGCACGGCAATAAGCGTTTGGACTCCGCCTTCAGAGCCATGAACTCCAAAGGTCCCGTCTACTTGTTGTTCAGCGTCAACGGCAGCGGGCACTTCTGCGGCGTGGCGGAGATGCGATCGCCCGTGGACTACAGCACCAGTGCGGGGGTGTGGGCGCAGGACAAGTGGAAGGGCAAGTTTGACGTGAACTGGTTATTTGTTAAGGATGTTCCCAACAGCCAGCTGCGCCACATCCGCCTGGAGAACAACGACAACAAGCCTGTCACCAACTCGCGCGACACTCAAGAGGTTCCCCTGGAAAAGGCCAAGCAGGTGCTGAAGATCATCGCCCAGTACAAACACACCACCTCCATCTTTGACGACTTCTCCCACTATGAGAAGAAGCAGGAGGAGGAGGAGGTGGTGAAAAAAGTATGTATTTCCCTGAATCCTGACATGAAAATGTTCTTTTATTTTTAGCCATTCTGGAGCAGGGTCATCTGAAGATTACATTCATCTTTTTTATTTATTTAGTTGGTTCAGAGTATAGGCTGCAGCACCAAAAAAAAAAAAAAATCCATTATAAAGAAGAAAAAGTAATTTATAAGGCATACTGGAGTTGAAGTAGCACTTTAGAGAAAAATGTATTCAACAAAAAAGGGGAACAAGAACAGACTTTCTTTTTTTTAAATCATAATAATGGAATAACAAGAATGGACTGAATGTATGCAGGCTTTACTACTCTTACCATACTGATGCTTATTTAGGCATCTAGTATATAATCATAATATACATTTATTCAGGTAACCATAGCATAAAGAACATGCTAACAAGTAGGGGTGTGTCCCATGATACAATAGGTATTACAATATGTGTCCCACTATGCAATACATATCAAGGTTTGTGTCCTACAATACAATACGTATCATGATATGTAAACCATGATACAATACATATTGCGATATGTGTCCCACAATACAATAGGTATTGCGATATTTCTGTCACGATGCAATACGTATGCCAGACGACCCAACTTTTTCCTTTTTTCTTTTTTTTTTTTGAAAGCATGACTTTGAAAAAAACCCTACCTGAATAATAATAAGCATTCATTACTATGAAATTGTAATTTTTTTTAATTGAATGACTTAACATTAAGCACGAGCTGTTCAGTGAGATCTTGTTGTTTTGGTTGTGGTGTAGAGATGGTCAAAAAGGCTCAGTGCGTTGTGCTGCCAACTAAAGAAGGACACTCATAAATAATGAATTAAATATAGTCTTGTCAGCGTTTTAAGTCGATACAAGTATCACCAAAACATCATGATATATTGCCATATTGATTTTTCCTCTGCTAACAAGTCAACCAAGTTCTTTATTAGGGGTGCCAAATTATCGCATTAACTGCGATTATTTAACTACTAACAAATCATCATGTTTATTATTTTTAATTGGGCTGATCTAATTTTTAATCTGTAACTACTACTCTGTTCTCAAATATAAAAAGCAGCTGTTTACTTGCTTGAGTGTTCTATTTGAACTCAGCTGAAAGCCCGTTTTACTTCTCTGTGTACGCTGTGACATCATCAATATGTGACTTTGTTGTTCTGAACAGAACTAACCCTGACAACGCCACAAGTTACATCTGGATATGAGATAAAGCCCAACAAGGTTTTTGTTATCATTAATTACTGGGGTGCATGGAGCGCTGATCATGTCGGGTAGTAAACTGTGGAGCAAGGCCTGTTAATATTTGAAACAAAGCATTGATCACAAGTTTCTGGTAAAATCTTTTTTGATCGCTCAAAGGAGTGCTCCTATTATTATTGTGATTAATTAGAGCACTCTGGACCTGATGTTGTGTTCTTGTTTTGATTTTTCTTTTGTTTTAGATTGAAAAAAGTTAGAAGTCTGTTATAATAGAACTTCATAAACTTTTGAGCTGTATTTTGATATTTTAATATGTCACAACGTCACTGATTTAAATTAAAATATCTCAAAATGAGGCTTCCACAGTAATTATGAGGTTCAATAAAATAGATTACATTAATAGTTACAGGTCATTAAAAAAAGAAAGGCATGACAGCACTACCATTTAATTTTTGGTTTTGAAGTTCGAAAGGAAAGTTTTAATCCATACGTGTCCAAACTATCTAGAAATATGCCTGGATTGTACAGAATTCACAAGACAAACTGATGTTTGGAAGGATTTTCAGAATAAAAGTCTGGATAACATTTCAGGATTTGTGTTGGAAAAAAAACGGCAGGTGGAACAAAGTATTGGATCATAAATCCTCATTGTAGGTAAAACACCTTTGAACAGTTCAGATGGATTATATTTGACAGGTTGATGTTTGAGAATCCTATGAAAATATCACAAAACTAGATATTTTTATATGGAGAATACTTTCTTTTTTGTCCTATGTTAAAGATTCATTATCTATTAGAAATGAGAAAATACATTTAATAGTGTTACATTCCAGGTTGTATATATATTTTTTATTTCTATTGAAAGTTTGAAACAAAAAAATCATAGAATAACACAAATCTCCTTCATTCTCCCTCTGACATCATTTCAGGCTCTGTTTCTGATTTAATGGACGTTTTTTTGTTGTAAATTGTGTCCATGACCTGATTTTCTATTTTAACCTTTGTTCAAAAATGCTTTCTTTGGTCACATCCAAAGTTTGGAAAACTTGTGTACAATGTTCCCCTGAGTTTTAATGACTCCAATTTGACAGTATAACAAAATGGTACCAGTTCATGTTGAGTGTGTTAAACCAGCTGCAGCTCAGCATGGAGCCACGAGGACGGCTAATCCTGTAACTGCTTTTAACACCTTCAACGTCCACCTTTATAGTTATTTGCTACATTTTAAACATCATCAAGTTCCTGTATTCCAGTCAGAACAGCATGTAGTATAGTATAGTTTCTTCTCTAATCAATCCTGCACACAGGAGTTTAGAAATACTATACACCTAAATATAAAAAACACGTTGAACTTTATTATTACCAGTGTAGTCTCTCTCTCTTTCACAGATATAACAGCTGAATATTCCTCGTGCAGATGTCTTCATGAATATCCGGTCCTATTAGTTTGCTTTGTTTTCACTCTTGTGTCCAGTTTCTTCCAAACATCTCTATGAACAAGTCTGGAGGCTGTTGTGTGTTTTTCGGTTGAGCATCTTGTTCTTGTGTTTCTGGTAGTTCTAGCAGAGCTTCAGTTAACGGTTAGGATTATATCTAGTTGTAAGAGGAGACCATAAAGTGCATACTGGGAGGAATTTTGTTGTGTCGTGTTTGTGTTTGTTCAGGGTTCCTCCTGAACAAGTCCCAGACCCCCGCTTGCAGCAAAACATCCCCATACCATCGTACTTCCTCCTCTGTGTTTGATAGTTGATGTCCCAAACTGGAGCCGTCCTCTTTATCTTGACATGTCTCATAGTTTCACTGATCGTAAACATCAGGTTTTCTCCAATACATAAAAAAAAAAAAAATCAACAAAAAAGTTTGTAGTTAGTAGCTCTTAATTAGAATGTTAGTAATATTTACTGAAAATATGACTTTTGATATGTTTCTTCCACATTTTCTGAAATATTTGTGTTTTCCCGTCAGAGCTATGAGCCCGCTCCAGTACAGAGTCGACCCAGAATTGATCCGGTAGGACTGTTTATTCTTTCAGCTTGTCTGTGGCCAGAACTATTTGTCTAGAATAGAAGTATAATTTAAAAAAAAACGTGAAATTTGATCAAAATGTTAGATTTTCCTTTTTTTTTTAAAATGTCTGCTCCTTTATATTCTTGTCTTAGTTATTTATATTTTGTAGTTATTTTTTATTATTTTATTTATTATTTTGACAATATTTGCTTAAAAGTTCGAGTTTTGAAGTATTGGTATTTGCTGAACCGTCTAATCTTGTTTCTTCTTTTTCAGGATCGTCAGAAGTAAACTGTTGCAGAAGAACCCTGAATGATCTGTTATTGTCTTTGGACGGACATACCAATATTTAGATAAAAACTGAAAACACACAGACATTTAAAAAAAATAATAAATAAATAACTGATATTATTTTCTATTTAAGTTGAATTACTTTTTTTTTTTTTCCCCCATGTGAAACTGTGGAGTCACATCTGGGTGTCCCAGACTTTAACGTACGTGCAGGGATGGAGCTAGTTCTATCTGTTGAATAGCTTCAGTGACATCATTTTATTTTCCTCTTCGGTTTTGAAGCCTTGTGTTACCCCACTGCCCTAAATCTTCAGTTCAGTATAAATATCTGCACGCTCATGCTCATGCTGCTGATATTAAGTGACTGATCACTCTGTGGTTCGTGTGTTGAAAGAATGTCAAGTGCTTGTAATGGTTCATTGTAATGAGTGAACAACACTGTACTGAGAAATGTCTGCTACATGTGCGTTGGCAAGTGTTTTCCTATCATTTTCATAAGAAAGAAGAAAAAAAAGTTTTTTTCTGGTTTAGGGGAATTTTATTTTGAAGGGCTCAACGTTTCTGTGTGCACAGACGTTTCTTTGCAGGTTGTGGCATTAGGGTCTATAAATGTTAAAAAGTATTTAGAAAACTTGGCTAATCAGTTTAACAATGACAAGAAACATGAATATTTTTTCTGGGGGATAAAATTTGCAGCAGTGGTGTTAAAGAAATTTCCTTTTTTTGGCAGTACTGTACCTCACAAGTTTCTGTAAGAGATTCAGGGAATCGTCTCCATAAATC
Source organism: Oryzias javanicus (assembly GCA_003999625.1). Classification (NCBI taxonomy): domain Eukaryota; kingdom Metazoa; phylum Chordata; class Actinopteri; order Beloniformes; family Adrianichthyidae; genus Oryzias; species Oryzias javanicus. The sequence goes on from CM012443.1 coordinate 23,679,390, forward strand.
AAAACACTCTTTAAAGTGGTTCTTTTCTTGTTTATAGGAGAAAAGATTCAAATCTGCTGTATGATTTAAGGTTTTATTTTGAAATTTGCTGTTTCCTGCAAAGTCTAAAGACTATGTAGCATGTGCTGCTTAAAAAAATGAAGCCAGGCTTGCCACATGTTTTCTTTTCTTGCCTTTTTTTGCTTTTATTCTATCATTATAATCTTGGTGAATTCATAGTTTTCATTGCTATAACAACTCCACTTCATCGTAAAATTGTAAGCTTTAATGTAACCACATTTCTAACTGAGATCGCCTCAAAATGTTAAACTGTAGCATAATACTAAACTGATTGTCAAGCATATGAAAACCCAGAGAATAGACTATATGGTAAACTGTATGTTTGTGACTTTTTTTTTTAACTGCTTGCTGTATTGTGTGTGTATACAGGAGTGACAGAAGAGGGAGTGCGACTGTGGCGCAATCAGAGTTGTACTACGGTTATTGGAGTTTATAAAATTTATGCAAAAAAAAAAAGAGAAAAAGATGAAAAAAAAAAGTTTTAAGTCACCCTTGAATTAAATATCTATTGTATCAGAGGTCACTATCACATTCTTAGATTTGATCATGTCCATTATTAAAGATATACTCATCTGTTTCCCGTCTCTCGTTAATTTTGAAAAGATCTTCTGGGTTTTGTTTGTACAACCAAGTTTTTGGAATTAAAGCCTCCTGTTAGTGTATGTGGATAATAGAATATGGTCAAACCTCTGTTAAAGGCTATTAGTTTTTTGAATAGGAAGATTTGACTGTATATGTACAAGTTTCTCTGTGATGGATAATGCTGAAGGAGATGTGCGTTGTCAGAAATTAACGAAGCTTGAATCCTATAATGGAAAGTTTCAACTTCTTTTCACTTATGAAAGAAATGTGTTCAATCAATTTTTTATTACCTTAATCCTTTATTTTTTTAGTTTTTTCACAAAAAGCACACATGTTGTCTGATTGTTGTCATAGTGAGTTCTACAGAGCCCACTTCAAACTTTCATTGCAGCAGTGAACTCATGAGTTAAAGGGCCTTTATCAGGGGTGTCAAACTCAATCACACGGGAGGCCAAATCCAAAACGTACCTTAGGGCGCGGGCCGAAAAGGATAAAACATTATTGAACACACTAAAACTTGAAAAATGTAACTTTTTAACATTGCTAAGAAGACAAACAGGCAGGAATATTATTCCAGAATAAATCAATTTAACCTGAAATAACTTTTAATATTTTACTCTCCATAAAAACATATTTTGTCCAACTTATACATGTTAGAAATAAGTGCAAGATAACACTGGGCCATTAATAATAAAATAAAATGATCTTGACTTTGACACGTGTGACATATATGATGTAAAATTCACTTTTTGAGCTTTTAAGGGTTAATTCCTCTCAAAAAAACAGCCTCAAAGCGCTGCCATTGATCTGTTCACGTATCTGAGTATTCCTCTCAAACCCTGCTCTCTGAGCACCAGTTCCTCCCAATCCACAACAATCCGTGGCTCCTCACATTGTGATGTCATTAAGTGGGAACAACCCCTTCCAGGAAGAGTCTGCACTGCCAGCTCCGCCCCCAAACAGCCACTTCCTCAGCGTAGCTAGCAGTGATCTGCTAATACTTTCATTTTTTATGCACATTGTTTACATCTTTGTAAAAGTTTGGATGTTGTTTGTTTTAGTGGGCGAAACGCAGACAAGCTGAGTTATGAAATGGAGCAAAAGGCGGAGCCTCAGAGATTGAGGCATCTTACTGCTGACAAGAAAAAGAACCTCACAAAAATATCTCTTATTTCATAAATAATTTCTCCTGTAGTATGCCAAAGGTAATATGTTGTCATACATATGGATATAGTTTTCGCTGAAAAGCTTAAGAATAGCATGTAATAATCCCTTTGAACAGATCAGTTCAGTTCTGCTCCAGTTACCAACTGGGTTTTAGGCCAGCGCAGTGAAACAGAACATTTGGGCTTTGTGACTAGTATTTCATTTAAGGGGTGCATCATCACTGTGGTATATCACATTTCTATCTACACCCTGCAGCCAATCAGAATCGAGTATTCCCCTGGACCGTGTTATAACATGCTTTTATTATTGTGTTATTTCTTAAAGCTGCAGTTCTCATGCCGCCTGTGATCCAATCAAGACACGAGATCAGAAATGAATTTAAAGGGAATTTTGCTGCTTTGAACGTTTCTGTGACAAAAGTTAAACATCCCTTCTAAATATTATATTCTTATTAAATGCATTTCCAACAGCACAGTTTGGATATCCTCCTGAATACCAGCAATGTACATTTTCCTCCACAGAGAACATTTCTTAACCTGAATCTCTCCTGACTACTGCACATCACTGAATTAACTCCTTTTGGCAGCGTGGCATCAGTGTTTTTTTGTTGCAGAGATCACCTGTGCATGCCTGGAACATGCCAGAAGACTGAGAAGGAAAATAGTTTCTATGTGTTTGACATGTCTGCTCTCATTGCCACTGCAGTGAATCTGTAGCTGTTTGTGCCTTTTTATAAATCGTTGCAGTCATCCAATGATTGAAGGTTTGAAGAATATTTCACATCTGAATATAGTCTGAGAGCAAAATTCAGTGAATCAAAGCTTTTATTAATACAATTTTTTCCATTAAAGTTTATGTTAAGAAAATGTTAGTGACAATTTTCATAATAAATAATAATAAAAAATTGCAGTACACAAACAGAAATCCATGTTTGCTTTTACCAAGAAAAACATTGACATTCAGCAGTGGATTTGACAGTTTCCTTGAATATCCAACACATTTGTTATTGGTATGTAGCTTTCAAGTAATAATCTAGAAAATGAAAACAAAAAAATGATATAAACTCATGTTAATCGTTATAAAGATAAAAACTATGTTTTTCTACAGTACCTCCTCCCTCTGACTTTTATTTTGAAAGGTACATTCTGTAGCTCCAGAGCAAGATGGATTTTTTTGCACTTCAGGTGCAAAAAAAAAAATGCATTGTTCAAAAATGAAAAATAAGAATTCTTAAAGTTTTTATTGTTTGTGTAAATCCTTAGAAACTACTACTAAATAAACATTTATACCTTTAAATAAAAACATCTTGGTTTAGTTTTGTTCTTCTGATGCCACAATATTGTTACTAAAAATATTAAAAACATAAAAAATAAACACTATTCTTTAAAATGTAGAAAACAATCATAAAAGGTTTTTGCCTTTTTAAATCTTCATCACATCAAACCAACTGGACTTTTTGTGAAAAACATTTTGACAGAATTTTCAAAAAAATGAAATGACAACTCGCATATAAAAAAAAAAACAATAAAAAATTTGAAGTGTGTGTCTCATTTCATGTGTTTATTTTGCAGAAAAAACTTTTATTCCAAAAGTTGTCCTTTCATTTCAAATTCTGTTTGGATTTTTCAGTTTCGCTCTCCTTCTGAAGACTCTAATCATGTTTGCAGTTCTCAGAGACAGAATTGTGTCTTTCACCAAAACGAACCATCATTAAGCTGTTAAGGTTTCCACAGACCAACAGATCTTCTTTCAGAACACAATTTTTGAATTTGATGCTTTCAGGTGAATCCCTTTAACCTTTTACTGGTGAACTGGATGAACCTGAAGATGCAGATCCTCAAGTTGTGACCACAGCTGGTTTTACTTCACTTCTTCCATTTGAAATGAAAATGAGTTTTAGATGAATTTGAAAGAGACTGCTCACTTTGGGATTTATTTTGAACCACGTAATATCTGGCTGCGCCTCTTCATTAGATTGATGAAACTCTGCTACTCTGGAAAACTAAAGCTTTCAAGGTTCAAGCAGGAAACAAAAATACTAAAGAAATAAATATATACTGGATGATTTCTTCTTCTTTTTAAATTCTTCTTAACATTTTTAAACTTCTGTTCACCCTTTTTGCTCTTTTTTCATCTTTTCTCTTATTATGTGACGTTTCTATTGATTACAATGAACATTTGTGACAAGAAGTAACAGTTTTTGTCTTTAACTAGATGAGAAAGTTAAAAAAAAACGTTTGTTTGCTCAAATAGGCAAATTCATAGTGTAGAGTTTGAATCAATTAGCTGATGAGTTTGTCATTAAGCAAATCTAGATTTTAGAACGATGATTTCCCAGAAAAGATTTACAGTTTGTGAAAAAAAAGAAAATTAAAGTCACAGTGGTGTAACAATTCATTTTAGCAACGATTCGATTCATATCAATCTGTGGTTGTTGATCCGATTTGTCGATATTGATCTATTTTGAACAATCAGATTCACCGACTTAAAATCAATCCAGGAAATCTTCAGCCAAAAATTCAACCAGTGAAACTCAGAGAAAAAGACTGAAGAGTTCAGGGGAAGTTTTCCAGATTCTTTGTCCTTCTTGAAAGATAAGAAAGTGTGATTTAAATATGTGACAAACAAGAGTGAATGGAAAATCAATTCACATAAGAACTAATGTAGAATAAGTACTGTATCTTTAAGATACTTGTAGTGTGGTTTTTAAATGTCTTGTACCCTTGTATTTTATCTGGTCTTTTAGTAACCCTGAGATCCTCTGGCTCTGGTCTACTAATCGTTCCATCTGTTAAACCAAAACAAACGGAGAGGCATCTTTTCAATATTATAGCCCTCTTTTGTGGAACACTTTAGCAGAGAACTTGAGAGCTGCAGAGAACATAGTTACTTTTAAGAAAGGCCTCAAGACCCATCTTTTTAACCCTGGTTTTAAGCTATTTATTTTGTATTTATTGTGTTTTATAATTTTACACAGAGCCATTAATAATTCCTTTTAATAATCTTTGTGCTTATGTTTTATTATTTAATTGTTTACTGATTTTATGAATATGTTTAATTTTTATTTTCCCTTTTTCCTTTTATTTTCTAGTTCCTTCCTCAGTTGGATCCTCTCCCTCTGGGTTGGCCGCTGTCCAGCTGCGGCGGCTCTAGATGGGGACCTGCATTGCTGCCTGGCTTCTTTTGTTTCTAATTTTATTGTGGTTGTTTTTATTTCATTTGTTTTATTTATTTGTAAAGCACTTTGTGTTCTGTTTCATGTTATGTGCTCTATAAATAAAGATTGATTGATTGATTAATTGATTAACTTTATTAATATCCACCTTGAAAAATGAAACTACTGTTTAAAGCTTCCTGGAAAAGTTTCAAAACTATGACTTGGATTACAAACACTTAAAAGTAACATTTGTTTCCTGCCTGCCCTTTTTTTCCTCACTTTATCATCTTGGTAAAATGGAATGCAGAGATTTCGTCTTTAACTAAAACATTTTCACTGTGAGACAGAGGAACGTGTATGTTGAAATACATTTTCAAAATAATAATAAAAAAAGATTTGAAAGAAGTTTATTTTGCCTGTTCTCCAAATTTTAAGTATGCACGAAAATGACATATTTAGAGAACAGAGAACAATCACATTGATGACTGAAGAGATCTTAAAAGCAGATAAATTCCTGGAATAAAAAAATGAAGTCCCACTAAAACACCACAACAACATCTTATTACAGACTAAATATCTATTTTAAACCAATTTAACTCTAATATTTTACATAATCACAGCTATCCCACCCGCTGCTTGAATGTCAATTTAAAGGTGTGTGTGATGATGCGAGCGCGTGCACGAGTCCGCACAGGTGAGTGCGGCTGCAGATTCCTCTCTTGGCATTCACCGCGTGCCTTAATTGTGCCTGAATCAATTAAAGTCCACTGTGAACACGAAGAGCGGAAATCCAGTCTGTCTCCGTAGACCTGGCATTACTGTTCCTATTTACATCTGCAGAGCGGGAATCTGCCGCTCATAAACAGTCGGAACTTCGCCGTCCTCCTCCGTCCATGTCTTCTCTGACTGAAGCAGATTATCCGGACAACATCTCGGTGAGATTCCCGGTTTGTGGAAGCGGACGGGCCTGTAGGCGGATCCGTCTCAGTCCTGCCTCACCTCCAGCTTTAAACCTACATCCGTCACTGTCCACGAGACCAAACCCCCAGCAGAGGACAGCGGTCCGGTTCCGGTCCAGTCTGGTCTGGTCCTCCTCCTGCGCGGGGACAGATCCGGATCTCTCATCTACCAATGCCTTTCCTTCACCGCAGCAGACTGCCGCCGGGAGAACACAACAAACCGGAAACGTTTCCGCCTCTGGAGGACGAAGAGCCGGCGGGGCGCTGACTGTGGTGCTGAAACCTGAGCGCGCGCTCACCGGCACGCGACTCCTCTGTGGTTTAGGCTGCTTCCGGTGAATTGAGTTGTATTAATAAAATAAAATAAAATAAAATGAAATAAAATAAAATAAAATAAAATAAAATAAAATAAAATAAAATAAAAATTTTACCCTTTCACACGGAAGATCACTTCAGTCAAAAAGAGTTTTAAACAAGATTTAGATGAAAAATCAATTTATTCTGCTTTTTTTACACTCTCATCAAGTAATACTTTGAGTGTGTCATTGGTTTTAAATTAATAGTTAAAAATGCGTTTAAGTTTGATGTTTTATGATTAAAACAAAGCCTAAATGCGCATGTTCCTGACCACTGGAGGGCATTTTGCTTAGTAGTTTTAAGCTCCTTTCATTATCCATGACATTTAAATGACTAAAGTTTTATCAAACGCAAAACTGCTAAATCATATATTTTGAATAACCAAAGAATCAATAATTTCCTTGCATCATTCTAGGTTTATTTCAATTTATAAACAACATTCCAGCAATGCAAATACATATAAATTAGAACTTAAAAAAATATAATCACAGACATTATACAACTCTTTGAAACAGCTTAAACAAATAATCACGTCTTTCCAGCGCTTTCAACAATATAAAAAAAATTAATTATGCTCTGACCAAAATCACTTCATAAATTTTGAAGAATTCATGTAAACCTTAAAGCAAATGAGCAACAAATGAAAGCTCAAATGAAAGAGGCAAAATAGAAGCAGAAATGTGGCATCAGCTTTCAATGAGAACACACAATCCCATCTTCCCTGATCATTATAGAGACACTGCACTTCATGTTTAAGAGCTCCTTCTGTTGCACTTGAACATTTGTTAGTTACTGGTTTATGCGATGAGTTCTTGTGAGGTCCAAGATTATGTATTTCCCAAATTCTGGTTTACTTTGCTTGAGTTTTTCTTTTCATAGTTATCTTTAATAATGCATGTTGACTTTCTGTGACCTTCATTTCATTAAAAAATAATACAAAGTTCTAGCATATTCTTTTATCAAAAAATGTGGTTTTCCTTCCAAAAATGACACATTTTTACAGGACCAATAAATGTACATACTGTTCATATTAATGCATATATAAATATTCACTCCAGAACAGTTTCATGACTTTTTTTGAACGACCCTCCTTTTCAAATACAATAAAAAAAACAAATTAATAAATAGAAGTCTTGGATTTGACGTAGAGTCGTCGAGTGGTTGAGCAGCAACAGACCTCGTCTGACTAAAAGAGTCTCAAACCACAACAAGCTGGCAGTGATCCGTCTGATCAAGCCGCTGAGCATCTCCAAAGATGAGGAAGATCCAAAGACCAATGGCATTGACTAAAATGATGAAGGAGAACACTGCGGCCCACGACATGGTGATCTCTATCAGGTAGCCTGAAAAGGACACCAGCAGCAGACCTGAGGAGCACATGAGGCCAGCAGTTAGAGCTGAAACACTTTCCTGAAGTTGAGATCAGGTTTAGATTACGTACCCATAAAGGCCCCCATCATATTCATGAAACCTGAAACAGAAAACCAGAATATTTCACATGAAGAAAAATGATGGGAGAAAAAAAGAAGCTTAGACGTACCATAAAGAGCTCCAGCACATGATGGTGTGAGGTCCTGCACATTCACAGATACACCACTGAAAAACAAGAACAGCAAACACATTTATGTCTTGATTTGTCTTCATTTCTTTTGAATGTTCAGTAAAAAAAAAAAAATGCATGAGAGGAATACATGAAGTAAAATATTAAGTCAATTTTAATCCTGTTTAGCTTCATAACCAGATGATCTGCTACTGCAGGGACTGAAAATGTGAGCTGTGGACTACTTTGGGAGGGATAGTATGGCCTTATGAAAACAAATTCCCAATTATTATAAGAAATTCCACTAAATGTGCTATTTTATTTAAAAGAAAAAATGTTTTATTTGCAACAATGTCCAAAAAGTCATTTTCCACTGTGAATCATGAGGAGATGATGAATGACAAAAGTACTCAGCCATAAACTTGAACAGGTCTGCACAAGTATGCACACATGTATTCAGTAAACCTCTGTTAGAACAAATCTGGTTGAAAAAAATAAGAAATTCCAAAAAGACTTGATTTATACAGATCTCTGATTCTAAAGTTTTCTAGCATCTGCATTGCTTAAAAACTTGCGCTTTAGTTGTTTCAATGTCTGTAATGTATGTTTACAATGACGGATGTTACCATGTAAACAGAAACTTAAACAATACAGTTCAACTCTAAGTTGCACATTAATTAACTGCCTGCTTAACCAAATGAAATTATTTAGACAAAATGTTTTTAAAATATTGATTGTGTGTATTATTCCCCAAGGTATGGAGCTCCCAAAGGGAAATTGAAAAAAGTAATAGAAGGGAAAAAAAAGAATTCTGGTGAGTAACGGATGTGCAACTCGTCAATTGGTAGCCAGAACATTTTTTTTATTCAATTTTAGAAAAAAAAAATAATTTTGGGAAACAATTGAAGTAGAAAAAATGTTTGTACACATCAATTTTTTTTTACAGAGCCCCTGAGTATAAAATTTACATCAGTTTCTTTTTTTTAAACCTTTTTAAACTTTGATATCCTTTTCAGAGCTCCGTACCAACACAATAAAAGTTTTTTATTGTGTTTTTTTTTTTTTTCTTTTCTGGGTAGTTAAAGGGTTAAGATGTCATACTGTATGTGTTAAAAATGCCATATTCTTGAACCAGTAATGCTTAAATTTTGTTCGATGATTTTATAACTAGAAAATTTTGAGGGATTTTTTTTTTTATTTATTTTTTACACTAAGCATAAGTTCTAACATATTTATAAAGGCATGGCTTTTAACATATCCATCTTACCCACTACTAAAGGTGGATAGCCCCACAGAAGCAGAAATGAAGATGACGGCTGATGGGAAATTGACTTCTCCAGCCAGCGGCAGGATGAACACGCTGGACGCACCCATGGCACAGAACTGAAGAAAGATGGAGAGAAGAACAGAGGAGAAATAATAAACCACACATCATGTTGTTGTCATTATATGTAATATGTACTAACACATTAACAAGTGACATTATTTTGGCAATATTTATTTATTTTTATTCAACTAAACTAAATTGTAACATTTTAACGTTGGAAGGTTTTTAAAAAACGTTGTATCTTTTCTTATGGATAAAAGTTTTTTTTTCTTAAAATTTAGATGTGCATATTCATGAACCTTTTTACACTTTCAGACAATAGCCAAAGGAAAAAAAAACTGTATATATTCAGACAAATTGTGGGTTTAACTCCATCTTATTTTACCCCAAAATAACTCTTCCAGAAGACTATATGTCTCAACTATTAGGAATAATTTGATGTAATCTGAAAACTTTCAAAGTTTTGTCAGATAGATAAAAGATCATAAAAAAAGAGACACTCTTTAGTTTGCTGATAAAAGAGGATATGAGGATACTTTTTTTTTTATACAAAGTTGATCTGAAAGTGAAAGAATGATCAGTTTATCCTGAAGTTTAAATCCAAAAATGGAACTCTGCAATGGACTGGTGACCTGTCCGGGATGTATTCCCACCCTCACTCAAAAGTTCATGGGATAGGCTCCAGCAACCCTGTGACCTCAAAAGGAATTAAGCAGATTGGAACAATTGGAACAAAGGAATGACCAACATGAGTTTAAATAGATGCTATTCTTAATAGAGAGTTAAATGGATCCATGGCTTTGTGGTGTGTCCATTAAACTTTGACCTGCAGTCTGGATGTTACACAAACTCAGGAAGTTTATTCTACTGTCCAACTTAACGGAGTCTGAAGAAATGAAATACTTGGTTTGTTGTTTGTTAGTTGTCAGTAGAATCTGGTGTTCTCTGAATCTGGTTGGAAAAACATTCTCTGGATTATTTTAAACATTATTGTCACCTGATCTCCTAAAAACATGCAGACCTGAATGAGAACATTATCACTTATATCTTTTTTCATCTCCTTTTTATAATTTATCTCTAAAGAACATTCTGCTGACATCAGAATAAAACAATCCTATCTCTGAAAACAATGTCTTTACAAATAATTTGAGGTAACATGTAGAGTTTTAATAATTATAAAAGCATCATGTTGTCATTTATTTGCGTCTTGATAAGTTCCAGTCCTCTAATGTTATCTGTATTTACATTTATAAATTAATTTTGGGGACATTTCTAATAAGAAAGTACAGAAATAATGTAATTAAAAAAGGAAATTTTATATTTACTATTTTAGAGACCTTGCAAGAGATTTCTAAAACGACTCCTAAAAAAAAATAAAATGGAGCTCAAATCTGGAATCACATCACAGTTTCCCCAACACTTACCTGCATTATTTTTCTGACTGTCAGCACACTGTAACCTACAAATGAATAAATAAACAGTTTAAAGTTTTTAATTTAATGATGGGGAGTGAAGGCAGCTGTGACGCTCTTCTCAAACCTCGGGTGATGAGCAGGTCTGAAACAAATCCTCCACTAAGCGCTGAGGGAATTGCAGTCAGCCATGGAAGCACATTATAAACCCCCGCCTGCAGGAACACAGACAAACAGGGTAAAAGAGGTTGGGCGGTGGCGCTCCAGGCTTGGAAGGTTCAGGAGGAGCTGCGGGTTCCAGTCCTGACGCCCGCACACCGCTGCTTCCCACCTGAGCATCAGGGAAGGATTCTTTGAAGTACGTTGGCAGCCAGGACAGGAGCGTGTAAGCTGTGCTGCATATGCACATGTGGGCGAACACCATCGCCCTGGAGAGAAGATGAGGAGGTTAAAACCACCGTATGGTGACTCAGAATTTATCCAATTCAAGAACGCAAAAGTCGTACCAGATTGGAGGCTTTCTAAAAAGTTTCAGCCAACGTTTTCTTGACAGTCCTGGCTGTGCGGGGCTCTGTGTTTTTACCTGGGCGGGGATGACTTCACCTGAACCACAACAGAAAGACACGATCAAACTGGTGTGAGCAAAGATATATTTATAAAGTCAGGAAACCAGGATTTTGTTCTTTAAATTCATCATGTTGCGTGAAACAAGACCAAATTAATTATTTAGGTGAACTCTTTCATGTCATAGGTCGCTCATTCACAACATGCCATATAATCTGGTACTACACGTAATTTAGAATCATCTTGATGGAAAAAACATGAAGGAATATTTTTCATATTATTGGAATAGAATCAAAAATGAAGAAAAAAAATTATTGTGAATTTTTTTCCCACATTACAGTTATGCTCATAAGTTTACATACTCTGGAATAAATTATGATTTGTTGATCATTTTTATTGAATATGAATTATAGCACAAAACTTTTATTCTACTCATAATTAGTGGTTAGGTGAAGCCATTTATCATCAAAAAAATCGAATTGTCCTTTGAAAATCATAATGACAACAGAAACTTTACAAATGACCCGGTTCAACAGTTGACACACCCGGATGACTTCGTTCTGAAATGATGCACACATGCTAACACAGAACGGTTTGAATGGCAGCTAAAGGTAACCACTCTCACCTGTGGCTCGTTTGCCTGTAATCAATGAACAAAAGCTTTCTGGGTAACGGCAGACCCGGGCACCCCTCATCCAATGCTGCTCTGACATTTCCGGATTCTGAGTCATGAAGAAAACTAAAGAACTGTCAAAAGATCTATGGGGAAAGGTAACTGAACTGTGCAACACTGGAAATGGATATAAGAAGATATTCAAGGAATTGATAATGCCAGTCAGCCGTCTCCTGATCTCAATATTATTGAGCATCTCTGGGGAGATCTCAAACGGGCAGTTCAAGCAAGACAGCTCAAGAATTTAAAGGAACTTGAGTTTTTTTTGCCTCAAAGAATGAGCTGCTTTAGAGAAAATAAAGAACCTCATCCACTTTGACCACGAGATTTTAAGATGTTATTGATACAAAAGGAGACAAGATATCAACAACTGGGATATATAAACTTTTCATTTTGTGTAATTTGGGAATCTCTGATGTCATTATGATTTAAAAAGTGTTGCTGAACAATAAATAGCTTAATCGAAAGATGTTTCATCGTCTCATCATTCTCTGACAATCAGCCTCTAGTTCATATTCATACCAGCTGTGTCATCTGCCTGCCCTGACCCTCGCCTGCCCTGACCCTCGCCTGGACCCTGAACACTCTAGTTTTTCTCTGATGCCCATGAACGATCTCTGCCTGCCTGATCCTGGTTTAGCTTTGTGGACTTTTAGCTGTGCTTCACGCCTCTGCCAAATAAACCTGCTGCACTTGGATCAAGCCATCTGCCTGTTCGTGACGCACGTTATCTAAACTTATGAACACAACTGTGTGTCTAAATTATTACTAGTCATATTAAGTCTTTCATTTTATTGTTGGCTTTTGGATCTGTGGGTTTGTAGTAAAAAACATTGAAAAAGCACACCATCTTTAAAATAAAAGAAAGTGAACAAAGGTAGAAATATGACTCAAATGTTGTCAGCTTTTCCTCGTTGCTGTAATTGTTTTCCAAATGTTATTAATTTAACCACTTTTGCGTTTTATGGCCATCCTTTCCATTATAGTGCTTTAACGTGTTATTTTCTTACTGTCATATTTCCATCCTTTAATCTGGTTTGATGAACATTTATTAAAATATCTCAACTGTTCTGCATTTAAACCGGACTTTTCCACACTTTAAAAAAATTAAAACACAGAAATTGAATGTTAATTGAGATTAAAAAAATGACTGACAGATGTACCTTTTAATAAATACTGCCAAACAGTGAGAGCCCAGAGTCCAGACAGCAAACCTGAACAATAGAACATGCTCTCCCATCCGTACTGCTCCAGCATCACAGACCCCATCCCACCAGCTAGCAAAGTTCTAGGAAAAAAAAAGCAAACAATAAATTCACAATGTATATTTATCCACAAACGTATGTCCACAAATGCACACAACGTACCCGAGATAACTGCCGCTGTGCATGGTGCTCATTAAAAACCCTCTTTCCCCCTCTAGGACACGCTGGGAGCACAGGCTGGCCAAAGACGGGAAAAAAACACCTGAAAAAAATCACACAAGGTTCATGCAACGTCCAGCAGATCAGGGTCAGAGAGGAACGACTGTCTGAATATCTAGAAAATCGCTCAGCGTTCTTACAAGACGTCTCTGTTAAGTTCATGAGGCAAAACAGATGCAGTCAAGTTTTATAGAGTTACTATAAAAATGTGTGACTACTTTATGGAAAAACTGATGGTAATAAATTTGAAAATGTTCTGTGAAATCATTAAACCATCAAGCTCTTACAAGATTTTGAGCCGACCTGCAGAAATATTTCTGTATTGTTTTCATCTTTAGAGAAACAAAGCCCTCACCTTGCAGTAATCCCATCAGGATTCTGGCCAGAGTCATGAAGAAAAGCTGGTGAGAGCCAAGATGAGCCAGCAGAGGAGTACCTGCTGTGATGAGAGCCCACGAGGCTGCAGAGAGGAGGAGGACTCGCTCGCCCCCCACCCTGAAGGACAACAAAAGGGAAGAGATGGAAAACTCTGAAACAGCATTTCTCTGTTGAAGCGTGTGTGTTTTCGCTTTTGCTCACATGTCACTGACGTGTCCTCCCAGGATCTGCGTGAAGCAGTAACCCCAGAAAAACCCACCCAGGACCAGACCCGAGTCGATTTTGTTCCAGTGGAATCTGGCGGCCATGGAGACGGCGCACACTGGCATGGTCATCCGGGCGCAGTAGAGGAGGCACGTGCCCATGAATAGCACCAGGATCCATTTTCGAGCAACGGGCCTGCAAATCCACAGCCTCAGTTTAATTGTTACACCTCATGAACGATAAGTTTATTTATGAGTAATAAATGAGTCATGAGTAGTTGCTGTGATTTATTTGAGCAGGTGTTACTGTAGTCTGTGGTTAAAAGCCTGATGAGTCGTCTTTTGTGTGTTTCTGAGGTTAAAGGTCAAATAGGATTAGTCCAACCCCTTGAGTCTGAAAATGTGTGTTTGCTTTAAGGCCTCTCATGTTGTGAAGCTGAGTCTGGATTAAATCAGGGATCATCTGGATCCTTCAGGACACTTTAAAGACCCGGAATTAAGTTTTTATTTGACACATTTTGGTTAATTTTAATTTTTTAAGATTATAGATTATAGATAGATTAAGTTCTACTTTTCTCTCATCTATGTAAGGAAATGTGGTTTTGTCATACGAGTTTTAGCAAACCGCAGCTCTGTTTTGCAATTGTGTTCTCTTGGGTCTCCTACCATTACATCTCTTTACATTCAGATGGAGACAGTGAAGATGACATTATTGTACCCTGTTTGCAGATCAGTTTCAGTTTATTTGAAAACCGATTGAGGTTTTGTGTCCACCATCTCACAACCCTTTGTTGTGTTTTTTTGTTTGTTTTCTCTTCCATAGAGGTTAGCTACAGAACCATAGGAACATTAAGATCTCTGGAGATTAACCATTGTTATTGTTTTCCAAATTCTGTAACTGAACTTTTTAGACATCTCTTTATATTTTGTTGTTTTCTTCGTTCTTTGTGTAACATTTCCAACTACACAAAAAATTTAATCTTCTGTTTCTCCAATTTTAACCAGTTGTAAGTATGATTCCTAAGTACCCTATACATGTTACCTGCTACAGGTGTATCTCAATGTAAACAGCATATGCAGTCAATGCTTTTAAAAAAGCAATCATTTATAATAGCTTTGACAAGGTTTCAATAATTTAGTCAATTTTGAGTTCTGTGAAAGTTTTTATCTGCTTTGGGGGCGGTTTTTTTTGTTTTGTTTTTTGCACTACAAGCATAAACGTGAAAATAAAAAGATTTATATTTAGGAACAAGATTTATTTTCATGACATATTTGACATATGATTAAGCTAGCTTGCAGCTTAGAAGCTAAGAAAAAAAATGAAAAGGGCGTCTGCCATTTTTCCTTAAATGGTGCAGAGGTAAAGTGGTCGACTTCTGACTGGAAGATTGCAGATTTGGTTCTTACCCATGTATGGAAATGTCATTGGGCAAGACACTGAACCCTACATTAATCCAGGGAGTTACAGGTTAGTACCAGTGTTCGACAGCAAAGCCACCATCAGTGTGTGTATAACTGGGACTTTTAAGTACTTTGGACATTCTAAGAAGATAGTAAAGTGCTATGTAATTATTTACCAATTCCATAATTGCTTATATATATTTTATTAAAATCTACACCACTGCTGCCACTTTCACATTTGATAGTAAAATTATATTAAAAAAAAAAAAAAGATGTCACATTAAAGTCATAACCACATACATCCAGGTAAATCTGCAGCAGGAGGGTCTTATTTGACACCGGATGTATTTTATTTTGAAAGGAAGTAGTTTTTTGCTGCTGTCAAAAGTGAAATATTGTAAACTTTTATTTATGCGATAGTCTAACAATTTTAAAACACTATTGTTTCAAATATTTAAGAGCTTTAATTTATACATGAATGGCTTCATGGCCACAAAAACATAAATATCGTAGGCTATGTTTTTCTAAAGACTGATGGTTCTTTGTGTCTCAGTGGGTTTCGGTCTTTAACAAATTGCAACAAATGGCTCATTTAGTGAACCCAAATAAAAAACACAAAAAACAAACACGAGTTCAGAAAAAAAAGAAAATACCTTACGTTACTTTTATCATCCGAGGACGGAACTGACGTTCACAGCGTAAAATACATTGAAGCGAAAAAACAAACAAGCACGAGCCGAGAGGTGACGTCACGCGAGGTTTCGGTTTGCCAGGTTCTCCGTTCCGGATTGTAACCAGCGTGTTCGATACTGATCTGGATACTGCGATGTTAATATGGTGTTGAAAACAAGGAAGTAAAAATATGAATAAATAAAAATTGAAATTAAAATATATATATATATATATATTTATCTACAATGGTGGTTTTAAGCAGAGATGCTTTGAGTCCGTTCATAAAGGGGAACCCAAATAAAACTGAATACCATTTATGGCATCACACCCATGCACGGATAATTGAATTACAAGCATTGTTTCTTCACAGATCTTTGTCCCTTAAAAAAAAAAATCATATTCATGTATTATTTCTTTTGAAATTTAGACAATTATTTAAAAAAAACGCACATTTAAACTTTGTTTTGAAAACTTTTATGGCAGACATTAATGCAATCAAAGGATTATGTTTTTAGGTGGATTAATCCCGTCTCACCTTGGCCACAGGTTTTGGTTGGTAGGTTCTTCTTTTGCTGATGCCTGGAGTCCATAAATGCTGGGATCCAACAAGGAAACACGCAAATCCTTCTTCTGCTCTCCGGTTGTGAGAGATTCAGCCATCCAGAGAACTCGAGCGTTCCTGTCTCCTTCTGTGCTGCTCTTCCGCATTCAGAGAGCTTTCATGAGGAAAACCTGCCGAACTGTTCCAACTTGTTGGAGCAACACCGCAGTCTGCCGTCTGGATTTTTATTACTGACATTAAAAGGTTTCCTGGTGAATTCACCGGGTTGTCTAATTTGCATATCATCTTTTGAAAGGACAGAGGCGTGTTTCAGGTTTCAACAGCTCAGGAATTCTGCCCTATTGTTTACTTATGGAAACAATTTATAAATGAAAAAGAAAGAAGTTATTCATGTAGGATAAAAAGTTGGTATTTAAAACAAGCTAAGAAAAACTGAGAATATATCACGAACAAAAAAAATAAAGGATAAAAACCAGAAAAGCTCTTGATATAAAATGTCAAGCATTAAGATGTTTATACTAAACATGAGTGCAAACATCCCGGATTTCAGGAACTGTAGGATTCCAGCAGGATAAAGCCATGCACTGTAACAGACATGTCAGAAACACCCCCTAACAACAATGAACATAAACATAAACCTGTCTGTCTTGACTCAGTTCATCCTTAACGTGAAGCACAAAACCAAGCTCACACTTTGAAAAGAATGTAGCAGGTTTTATAACAAACTTCCAAACAGCATGGGGAATAAAAGCATAACACAATGAAACTGTATTACAGCAGTGTACATTACCCTAAAAAATAGCAATACCTTGTTAGTAAATTCGATCATAATCAACATTGATCGGAAACCGTCCACCCGCTCGGAAGAAAACATGTCTTCAGCAAACCGGCCTGTTTGCTACTATTTCTGTCGCGCACACAGCATCAACACTGTTCATTTACACAACTTATTCCTACATTAGCAAAACCAAGCTTTGTGAAAAAAGACATCCACAATAAATAACACACACAGCGTAGGCTTTGAAAATACTTAATATAATCAGTAATTTGTATAGTCACTGAAATCT
The DNA here is from genome assembly GCA_003999625.1 of Oryzias javanicus. Lineage (NCBI taxonomy): Eukaryota > Metazoa > Chordata > Actinopteri > Beloniformes > Adrianichthyidae > Oryzias > Oryzias javanicus. Next base: position 23,696,895 of record CM012443.1, read on the forward strand.
ATCTAAAATTTAAGGATCTGTAATTAAACGGAATACTTTGCAAATACAGCAATGTACATTTTGAACAAGTTTAAATACCTTTCATGTATGAAAACAAAACAAAACAAAATATTATACATGTATTTACCTGGTTGTCACACAGTCACTGACTGATCATAAATAAAGGAGATGGGGGGTGTGGGGGGGCTGTGTCGCGTTCACTTGGGCTCCTCGATGGTGCCTGTGCTGAGATCTGTCATTTTGGGGTATTTCACCTTCTTCTGGTCCAGCTCATTCTGAGCCCACAGCAGTAACTTCAGGAGTTTAGCCAGTTTGGGTGTCGACTCCCTGTTTTCATAGTCCAGAACGGCTTGGTTGACTTCGCTCCATACCTGCGCATCAACATATGCAAACCAGTTAAACTAGTGTAATTTGCTTATTCATTTATTGCACACCAAGCATTTTAAGAGAAAAGAAATATTTAGTCAGCCACCAAGCATGCAAGTGCTCCCTCTTAAAAAAAAAACGAGACAAAAAAAAAGAAACGGAAAATCACATTTTCTGATTTTTAAAGAATTTATTTGCAAATTATGGTGGAAAATAAATATTTGGTCACCGACAGACAAGATTTCTGTCTCTAACAGACCTGTAACTTCTTCTGTAAGCGGATCCTCTGTCCTCCATTCGTTACCTATATTAATGGCAGCTGTTTGAACTTGTTATCTATATATAAGTCACCTGTAAATCACCTCAAACAGTCATACTCCAAACTCCACTCTGGCCAAGACCAAAGAGCTGTCTAAGGACACCAGAAACACTTGGTGGCTGACTACTTTTTAGCCCCGCTGTATAATGCTCATGAACTTGTGATTTAATGGAGCAATTTCAGTCAAACAAGAATGGAACTAAACAATTGGACCGATTATTAAGTACCTCTATTTTGAATCTAAATATAATTTCAATAAGTTGTAGTTTAAACCTAAAAAATTGCCTTCAAGTTCAAGTCTTGAGGGTCCCGTCCCAGCTGTTCCTGCACTCCTCTGGACTGAGATTTTGGATATCGTTCTTGGAATCTGCTGGTTCCATTCTCCCAGTTTGGGGGTCACAGTCCCAAACGTTCCAGTTACCACTATAATTTCCTTCACCTTCAATATTTGCTATTTATTTTGGATTGCTACAACTATCTTCTACTTCTTTTCCAGCACTACTGCAGAGGGGAAAAGGTGTTTTTCAGGCACCAATTTTTTCAAGTTGTCTCTCTTAAAAATATGTGTTTGGTCTGTTATGTCCAACATAGATACACTTCAACTGTAAGAGACAGAAAGTTTAAAAAGAATTCAAGAAATCACAGTGAATTATAATTAAATAATTTATTTGCAAAGTGGTGAAGAAAATAAGTATTTGATCAATAACAAAAGTCAACCTCAAACACTTTGTAATGTTTTCCTGGTAGTCAGTGACAGAGATCAAATGTTTCCTGCAGATCTTTATACTGTAGCTGCTATTTTGGTCCATCTTTCCATACAGATCTTCTCAAGAGCCGTGATGTTTAGGCTGTTTCTGAGCAACACAGACATTCAACTCTCTACTGATTGACATCCAGAGACTGGCTGGGCAACTAAAAAATTCTGAAATGCTTTTTCAGGAGCCACGCCTTTGTCGTCCTGGTGATGCGTTTGGGAGGTTTGCCTGTTTATGTCTGGTGTTCCAACACTTTTGATCACTTGTGTGTCATTTGGAGAAGCTAACCGTTAAAGAATGAGATGCATTTGTCACCACATCTGAAAATTTCAGTAGTTCTCTTTTTTATTTTCACCTCATGCAGAACAGGTTGGGACGAAAGCACTTATCACTTGTCATTAAAGAGGTAAATCTGACAGTAACGAAACTTCAAAATTCTAACTACAGTGACAGTATAACAAGATAATTGATTATGTTTCACCTTAGTTTAAATCAAATTTTTTGCAAACCAGGGTTCTGAAAAGTTTTTTCTAGTTAAATTTAAGACATTTTAAGACCATGCATATCAAACATTAAGAACGATTTCTCTGCCTTTTAACCAGTCCTACTGACAAAGAAAAAAAATCCTTGAATTTCAGAACAACACTTTCTAAACCCTTCCGCTATCTTTGGGGTCCAGATGACTCAAACCATATATTGGTGTGTGATTTGTTCCATGACAAATGTGGACAAAGGTGGACAGGATTTTATGTCTGCCACGGACATTAGTGAAACTCAAAAATCAAAGATAAAAAAAAAAGTTCAGCGCACTGTCTTGTGGGATCCAGATGACCCCACTTTTAATGTAAACAAGCCAAGGAGAGCGGAAGGGCAACGCAAACAAAACCACAGTTCTTCTGAATGTGAAATGCAACAAAATAATAGTGTAAACAGCACATTTTTAAGGCTCAGATATCAAAGTTCAAGAATTTTTAAGGTATTATTTTGAAATTCATAAATTCAATGCTTTTAAGACTATCAAAGACCCAGTGGGAACTCTGGAAATTATTATTTTTTTGAAAAACTTAAAGAACAAAATTCATTTTTTTGCTAAATCTTAACTGAACTGGACTGAGTTCTCTTGTTGCTGTCAAGGCCTCTCCAAAGCATTTAAAATTAAATGTTCTTAGAAATAGAAAGAGAAATGTGAAATTACCCAATTTAGTGCTTTTTTCACTATTCAAATGCCCCTTTTTCTACAGTAAATGAACTAATTTAAATCAGAGCGAGCAGGTCAGATGAGCTTACTTTCTGTCGCTGCATCATGTTGAGCAGATCTCCAAAGGGCGACTCCTCTGGGTTGTCAAAGGCCAGAAGGGCTAGTGTTCTCTCCATCTCTGTTAGACACTCCCGGCTCTCCTCCCCCTGCTCCGCCAGCTGCGTCTGAGCGAACTCCAGTGCTGACTCAGTCTCTCTTAGCCTGATTAACTCAATCAAATGTTGCTGCTGCAAGAGGAGGAAAAAGAGGTAATGCTGATGTTACAAGTGGAACCATAAATTATAAAAGCATCCGAGACCAGGTGTGTTCAAACAAATTGACAATATTTATTGATCACAACCGTTACGGTCTTGGATATGTTCCCATTGCTGTAGCCGAAATCAAACAAATGTAGGGCAGCCCTTGCTGCAAACACAAAACACACAGTTTAAAAAGATAAAAATCAATAAAATTACAAAACACACAACATGCAAAAAACAATCGGCTGAAACAGAAATCACGACCCGGAAGTGACCAAAGAATAAAAATACTAAAAAGTTTAAAAAGTAGTTAGTCTGCGTCTGCAGACCAACTGGAAAAAACAAACTATAAAAGGACAGCAGGTAGCGGTACGCTGACTGGGGAACAGAAACAATAAAAACAATCAATAGTTTGTTAAAATACCCAGTTCTTCAAAATATTAAAGCAATAAAAATGCCGCATACCTGTGGTATCAAGCACCCACACACAGTCATATCCCCTGTGGGTCTGCCTTCGGATACCGTAGCCCCCAATGGATCACAACTGACACAAACAGTGTGGGCCCAGCAGTCACCCTTGCCACCCACAAGAATCTGGCACTAATGGGCAGCCCCGCCCACTCCTATTTAAAAAGGAGCCTTAATAGCAGAGCCACACCCCACAGGTGTCACCCATCACACTGATGTTGAAGGTGCACTGCAAGTAACTTTTATTGCATAAAACTGGTAATAACCAAACTTCCTTGAAATTATTGTTTAAAGCCAGTAAATTTCACACATTTGTTTTGAACATAATACATGAGCACTGAGATTCAACAATAGTATTTTCCATTGCATTATTATAATGGATTTTATTCAATGCAATAAAATCATTGTATTTTATTCTGCCAAAGACATCTTTACTTATATTATAACAGTGATTGCATGTAAAATGTCAATATTGTTGTACACATAACTGTCAAACCTATAAATTATACTACAATTTCTTGTTAAAACACAACATCTGACCATTAAATTTACCTATAAATGTACTTATCATTTACAGTAATAAATAGGAATATTACTTAAGAAAAACTGTAAAAACAACACTTATTTTTAACTGCAATATTGTTAGAAGTAACCTCATTTTTCAAGGTGAAATTCTGACAATTCCAGTTGCCAGCTTTTAATTATATAACTAATATACCATCTATTTTTAAATATATAAACACAGTTTTCTATACTCAAAAGGAAACTAAACACAATGTAGCCCTGAAATAAATTAGATAATCTGATGGCTCCAATAGTAGTAATTGTAAAATGTGCAAGATCTGATCCTGATCCCCTGCTTGTTCTGGCAAAACCTCTGAGCCAACCTACCTGTAGGTGAAAGTACAAGTATCGGTTGGTGTCCAGCAGCTCTGGATGTAGACTGTTAATGAGTGCGATAGCTTCCTGTATCTGCCCCTTGAGGATCATCTCCCTGATCTTTATCCTTTCATCTAACGAGTCCAGGTCCACACTGGGTTCAATCCCGGACTCCATCCGAAACTTCTCAGCAGCTTCTTTAAAGCCCTCTGAAAATGTTAAACAAAGAAGCCACTGGTTCAATTTAAGTACATCAAAGTTATGCTGAACACATTTAAGGTGGAGGTCTCACCTGTCACCAGGTAATTCATAATAAGGCGGTTCATGTCCGCTCTCTGTATGTGAACATTGTTTAATTTCTCCATCCACTCCTCTTTCGTGATGTCCTCTGGCTTTTCAGCATAACTCATCATTGGGATCCTGGGATGGAAAGAAATAAATGTGAGCAAGACTGACACTGCTCGGTTATAGTCCGTTCCTGCACGAACAGAAACATGTTACAACCCAATATTAAGGCAAATACTACCAACCAAACCAACGACACTGTATTTAAAATTCAACAGCGACAACATGATTTATCCACAACTTTAAAATCGTTTGAGCGTTTGGTAGCGTCACAGAAAATAATTGAAAAATAAACCAAAGCTACCAAAACAAACCCGAGCAGATGTTGTGGCTAGTTAGCGTTTTCGCTATTTACCGTGCAAACCCTCTGCCGGCCGGTTATCCTTTCTCTCTGGGAGGAGAAGTGGATGATAAATAAGTACAACACAAATCTATCTGTGGCTAAAGCTTCATTTAAAAGCAGCCTGAAAAAGCATGAGCACGCCGCCAAGCTTTTCGCAGCTAGCTAACTATCCAGGCTAACGTGATAACCTCGCGATAGGCACGTCCGTCACGCGCGTAGTCTGATTGGTTTTGGGGTGACGTCACGGTTGCCAAGGGAGAGTCAGTTGACCAAGCTAGTAGTTACAGTAGTTCACAGTTCATTCTGAAGCTGTTTACGCTCCATATATCAATACAAAATCGATTCTAAAATGCTTTGTCTTTTCCAGAAAAATAAAATAAAATGAAATAAAATAAAATAAAAATCACAAAATGTTATTTCAATGAAATTAGACCACTTGGATTCTTAAACAAAGGATGCACGAAAGTCAGCTACTAAAATATAAAAATCAGATGCAATAATAGAAATAAAAAAGATTAACAATAAAAAAAAATAAATTTGAAAAAGAAAATACATTTTCTTTATTATCATTGTATAATATGGTGGTCCATGGTGTTTGTAAAAATGTATAAATACAAAATATGTACTGTACATCATAGGGTAACAGTATGTGCTAATGACCAAAGGGGGATGTAGTATTGCACTTGTGAATAATCACCCATTTGCACTGATATAACCATAAAATCAACATAATGTAGTACATGTAATGTAATTTTATTGAATAAATGCATTTTAGATATTGCGCTTTCCATTTTCTTGACCAGCTTTGTCTCTTTTGGGGTCATTGGGTTGCTGGAATTTGTTACAGCTACTGTTGAAGGCGGGGTACCCCATTTACAGGTCGCCAGTCTGTTGCAGGGCACACTTTCCCTCGCTCACACACTCTCACCAGGGACACTAACCAATTATTCTATGAAGCATGGTTTTGGACTGTGGGAGGAAGCTGGAATCCCTGGAAAAATAACACTCACGTGCACAGGGAGAGCATGCAAACTCTACAGAGAAAGCTCCCAGCCCAGATTGGTTTTGGTTTTCTGAACCAAATATTGCACAAGTTGGTAAACTAGGATTTAATGTGATTTCATTACTAGGGCAGATCATTTTAGGTAGAATTAAAGTGTTGTGCAGTAGCTTTAGTTTTTCCATTCTATTCTATTTCAAAGAATAAATGGACATTGAAAGTTGTTATAAATTGACAACAGTAACAGATGCTTACAAATGCTGAGTTGAAGAACCTACCCAAATATGTTTAAGATTGCAACATTTGAACAAAAACACCTTTAATTGCATAAAAAGAATAGTAATATTTGTATTTACTTGAATTAGGCAAAACAGTTGATTTTCAATTATTCCAAATAGGCTACTTTAAACTTGGTAAATTGCAGGAAACAGATTATTTATTTTCAGGGAACAGATTGTTTTTCTGTACTGTATTTGTATTTATTGCAGCATAATCAAGTGTAAATTCAATATGTGTTGAACAAACAAGTAAACAATAATTAATGGCAAATCGATTCACATTTCAGTTTAATATATTTTAGCCCAGTGTTGAACTTGATGGGACATTTAAGATTTTACCACACTATATGGTCACATGCTTTTGTAAAATTCAAAATGTTTCCACACATTAGACTGTAATGATAGTTTGATCATTTTTTTGCTGCCATCACTTGTGTGTTGTTCGCTGAAATAGACCTTGGTCGTTTTCATGTTTCAGTAAAATAATTGCTTCAATCCAAATGTTTTTTCCAATAATGATAGAATCAATTTGTCTCATTTTGAAACAATTTTAAAACAGTAGAAATAGATTTAATTAACAACTTGCCTCAGACATATTGATCTGGTTGGATGATAAATTGATTACTTTTCTTTAGTTACTTGATGAAATTGCAATAACATTACTTTATTCATTCCCTAATTTAAAAGGTGAATTCACTAATTGTTACTCGACTTTTTTCCACTCATACAAATTCTAACGAGCCACCCTTGTTTTTCATTTAACTATAATCCTGTAATTGTATTTTTCAAAGCAATAGTTTTCTGCAAAATTTGAACATGGTTCAGAATATAATCTGTTTAATTTTTTTATTTTTTTTTTTATTAAAATTTTTTTTTTTAAAATAATAATTTAAAAAAAGAGGATCAAGATTAACTCGCTTGAATTTCAAGACCCACTCCCATGAAAACTGTTTTTAACATGCATTTTTCTAAAGAAATAAAATAGAGTATATAATATAGTAAATAAAAAGAATATAACCTGGCTTCATAAGAGTTTTAGAATTTAGGATTCAGTATGAAAAATGACACAAATACAGTGTCTATTAGCATCTTTTGCCAAAAACGTAGTGTGGCTATACAATCTTTCCGTGTGATTGGACAGGTTGGCCACTGGCACTGTGGAAAGCAGTTTATCTCCAGAACATAACTTGCACTTAGCTGAAATGTTTTTGCCTTTGATGACAAATTAGAAATATATCCAAATGCTAAATGACCGTTTCTCATTGTCTATATTTCCACTCTTTCCCTCCATCCTACTTCTCCAACTCCGCTTTAATCACGAGAAAATGTCAGAGCCTACTGTTTACTTAAATACATTTGTTTTACTGATGACCTGTAACGGTTTCACATGCACCAAAACAAAATTTTGATTTAGATGGAAATACTTTCCATCATTTTATTACGATCACCAAACAAAGGCTTTTTTTTTGAATAGTCATTGTAATTTGATTACTAAAATTTGAATTGATTCAATAAGTTCCTCTGTTACACAAAGGTAATTATATCACAGTAATTTTCAATGAACACTGATAACATTACCTTTTCTAGAAATTGACAGAAAATGCTATGGTTACCTGCTGTTTTTTGGAAGTTTAATATGAACACCATATTAATATTAATAATTTTGCTTATTTTCATTAAAAAGATACAGCCGTTTTAGATTGATTAAAGTGTTTCTGTGAAAAGTATCAGATTACGGATTAATCTTAAGAAATCAATAAGAGTCCAATTCAACAAAAAAAGTTTAAACAACAATTGCTCAGATATTATAAACTATTTGATCAATAGGGATACTGGGAAAAGGTCATAATGGATATTTCTTTTTGTTGCTTATTTTGTTGCTTGTTAGGTTTTGTTGTTTGCTTAGACAAAATTGATTATAAGGATATTGGGAAAAGCAAGATCAAGAACAATTGTCTGAGATATTTGATTTTTTTTTTAATCAGTAGGCTTTTGCCAACCATTTAATATATTTATTTTGTATTACAAATACCTATAAAATAGTTTGAAGGATTTCCTTAAATGGGGTTGACAATGAGTTTTCTTCTTTCTTATTTTTCGTTTGTTCTGTCCCCTTTAATTTTCACCAAGTCAAGAATATTTAGTAGTTTATTGTTGCGCATGAAAATGAAATAAATGAACAAATTAAACAAAAACAAATAAATGTCGTCTATTGTATTGAAAGTAACTTTATTTATTTATTTATTTATTTATTTATTTATTTATTTATTTATTTATTATTTATTTATTTCAAATGTGTTAACTTAAAAGTTCAAAATGATTCAAATTGATAAAAATGAAATAAAATAACATCCAATGTATCAAACAACTTACCAGATGCACAAACATTAAATATGAATGAATATAAATCAATGTAAAAAAAAATGATTATGCTTGATTGGTCCAACACAATGGACAATATGCATTCAAAAACAATAAAAAAATATATTTTTTCTCAAAATGTCTGTTTTAATGAATTTCTGGTTTTCTAGTCCCCGTCAGACCGCTCCCCCTTCAGTCCACGTTGGGCCTCCGTGGGGCTGGAGGGGGCGGAGCCAGCTTGCTTCTGCGGCTGTCCATGGTCCTGTAGTAGAGCCAGAACGGGTCCGGGTACGTGCGCGATGCAGCCATAGTCACGCTCCAGCGTCCAAGACCAGAACGTTACCTGGATCGTTAGCCTCGCAGCGCGCGCACACCCCGACGGAAAGGTGAGCCCGCCGCCGCCCCCGCGCGCGCCGATCTGCCTCTATTTCCCCGCAGTCTGAAAACGGCAGCTGACGAGCCATCCCCGCCTTGCATCAGGAGCAGGCCGGGAAGCAAACCAACATGGATGCTGCGCGCTGTAGCAGTGCAGCTGATGATGATGCTGCTCGGAGATTAGGCGCCCAGCCTCGCGCTCGTTGTGTCTAATCCTTCCTTTTTTCATAGATAGAGGCAGCAAGGAGAGGGGAATTTAACAGACAACCTCTGGACGGCTTTGGGTGGGAATGTGCGGCTGAGCTGAGCTGAGCTGAGGCTTCAAATATCTAATAGAGTCCATTCATTTGCTGTCGAGATGAGTCTGGTTGGGAAGCAGGGGGGATTCTTTTTGGTTTCATTGTTAATCAACCCAGCCCTGCTGAAGCCGTGAGCCCGCAGGGATGTCAGCCTTTGATTTACTCAAGCACCATAGAGGTCCTGCCAAGAGGCCACAGAATCTGAGCAATTAACGCAAGCAGTTCAAGTCACATTCATGTGAAAAAATCTGTCATGTAACTCCTCTGCGGTTATGGCATGCATGTCCTGGTTGATGAGGTGACGTGCTGCCCTGTGCTTTTTCAGCCGTGTGGTTTCTGAAGACGTGAGGCACCATGACTGAGCAGCAGAGGCAGCGCTCTCTGTCCACTGCAGGGGAGTCCCTCTACCATGTGCTGGGGGTGGACAAGGTGGCCACAAACGACGACATCAAGAGATCTTACAGGTGAGGGGAACGCTCCTATAATTTACTCCTGTTAGGATCAGATTTTTGTGAAACTTTGGCTGTGTTCTGCAGGAAACTGGCCCTGAAGTTCCACCCTGACAAGAACCCCGACAATCCAGAGGCTGCGGATAAGTTCAAGGAGATAAACAACGCTCACGCCATTCTGAACGATCCAACAAAGCGCAACATTTACGATAAATACGGTTCACTTGGACTTTACGTGGCTGAGCAGTTTGGAGAGGAAAATGTGAACACTTACTTTGTCCTTTCTAGCTGGTGGGCAAAGGTAAGAAAGTCTGCCGCCGTCTCGTCTGAGCCGTGGTGGTTTCTCCTGTCCTGACGTGAGCGTGTTCCCCTGCAGGCTCTGTTTATATTCTGTGGCCTGGCCACTGGATGCTACTTCTGTTGCTGCCTGTGCTGCTGCTGTAACTGCTGCTGTGGACGGTGTAAACCCCGGCCTCGGGAAGGCCAGGAGCAAGACTTCTACGTGTCTCCGGAGGACCTCGAAGCCCAGCTGCAATCTGATGAAAGAGGTGAGAGGTCAGGGGTTGGATCAAGGGTCAGTCCTCGAGGGCCGGTGTCCCACATCTTTTTTAACCAACCTGCCGTCGAGGCTCACTATTGGCCAAACACACTTGATCCAGGTAATCAGCAGCAGATTAGGCGGGGTTTCTGGAAAACCAGCTGGAGGCCGGCCCTCGAGGACTGACTTTGGACTACTAGATCATTGGACCTTTCACAATAAAAGAGCCATTTGGATCATTTTCTAATTAATCCAAATCTAAAAGGAGCTGAATAGTTTTATTTTAGCCTTTAAGAAATTTAGATTTGCATTAATTACCTTATTTTTTAATAAATATAAATTAAGTTTATTTTTTAGCACAAAGAAAAGCAAAATATAAAAAAAAGCTAACATCTCTCAAAAAGCTCAAATAAAACAGAAACTCAGATAACTTACTTTCAAAATAAAAGATGCTCTGTGCCAAACAGGATCATCTCAGTGCAACTTATAAAAGACCAAACTTTTTACCAAAGTTTTGCTTCTCATATAAAATCTGTTCATTCTGGAGGTAGCGTTGAACAAACAACATGTCTTCAGGTGAACGGATATAAAAACCTACATAGTTTATCGTCTATGTACACCTCAGCTGTCACTTTAGACATTTAAGTATTCAAAATTAAATAAATGCTAATCAATCCTTAGTAAATCCTTAGTAAAAAAAAAATCAATTTTTTTCTCCCTCTTTGTCCTCAGCAGTCTTACACTGCAGGGTTTTGTTATTTTAGTTTGGGGTTGGACCTTGGTAGTCAAGGTAACAACATAGGTTACTAGAAACCAATGTCGTGCAGCATAAGAAAATATGCTTTTAAATGATAAAAGATCAAACTCTTTCACCAAACTTTTTCTTCGCATATAAGATCTGCCTTCTGGAGGGAGCATTGAGCGAACAAAATGTCTTCAGGATGTAAAATCCTACATAGTTTGTCATCTTTGTGGTCCTCAGCTATCACTTTATACATTTAAGTAATCGGAAATAAATAAATGATAATTAAGTAATCATCACTTTAAAAAAAAATCTAATTTCTTTTTCTTTTATTTATGTATTTTTTGTTATTTGTCACTCTTTGTCCTCAGCAGTCTTACACTGCTGGGTTTTGTTATTTTAGTTTGGGGTTTGGTAGTCTTAGTTTGCAGACTTTGTTTATTTGTCTTCTTTTGGTTAGGCAGACATTAGCGATCGACATGGCTGAGTCAGACAGTCTCTCCCTGACTTATATCATGTTTGGCCATGGAGCCATCATGGAGAGTCCTCGGGTTTCAGAACCCGGGACTAGATGGAAGGAAGAGCCTCTGAAGAATGGTTGTTGTTGTTCTCCAAACAGAAGCTGGGGGGGAACCCATAGTACTGCAGCCATCGGCGACAGAGACCACCCAGTTGACATCGGACGGGCACTACTCCTACCACACCGACACCGGCTTCAACTAACGCTCCCCGTGATCCCGACTCAGGATCCCGCCTGCTTTCCTGCTCCACCTCAGTGAGACGAAAGAAAGAAGCAGTCCATCTTTTCACTTCCGAAAGAGAGCCATGCACAGGAGAGGGACCAGATCGCATGACCTATGAAAAGATTACATCCCCGCACCTTACCTGTATTTCCCCGGTATGATGACAAAAAGGTGTCTCCGTTCGACTTCTTGTTTTTTCCTAATCTTTTTGCCGTCTTTCATCCTCATGCTCTAGCATGCACTACCTAAATGTTCTTTACATTTTGGCGAGATTTTAATTCATAAAGTCAAATTGAGAGACGCTGTAAGAACTGTGGATCAGGAGGGCGGAGCTTGTGAGGTCAGGGGGTCAATCCTTTAACTTTTGATTTGCAATCACTGCTCCACCTTCAAACATCAGACGTGGAGGAGGTCTTTGGATGTTTGTCTTTCGTGAGACCCCCCCCCTCGAGTGTTTATGTTCTTGACTTATCAGAAGCATGTGGTCGTTCCGATGCAAAGCGTTGTCTGCAGACAGTTTTAAGCACCCGCTGGCGTGATGTTTCCTCTTTAGCTGTTGAGACGTGGTGTTGGACCCTGAAGAAGCTTTGCAGTTGCAGGACTTGCTGTTGCTCCTTCCAGTGTTTTTTTTTTTTGCTGCAGCAGGTTGTTGTTGTTGTTTTTGAATCCACATGATCAAATCCGATTTAGGAACATTTTCAAAAATCACACTCCAACGGTGCATATTTTAATTTTTTTGCGAATACTTTGAGACACGTTAGAGCTTTGCTCGAAACAAAAAAAAAGAATCAAAGTATTCAAAGCCCAAAGACGACCGTGCTGTCTGCTGCTTTCCTTTTTCTGAGCTAAATAAAGCCAAGGAGCTCCAGATAGTCCAGCTGGCTCTGATCATGCTCTCTTTTAGCCGCAGCAGCAGAAGCCAACATTTCTTTTTTTTTTAATCTAAAGTGATAGTTTAAATTTAAAAAAAAAAAGTGAAACACTTTGAAGTAGCTTCTGTTTTGTCGGATCATTTTTATTTACGTTCCTCATCTGTTCGTTGGGCAGCTTGGAGAGAATTTTGCCATAAATTGCCATGAACACATTCGCCAGTCCCCATAGCGGCCAACGACGCGTTTTAATGGTTTACAGTTGGTGAGCCCCTGTAGCCCACCCTCTTAACGGTATGGATGTTGACCTCTGTGACCCTTGTACGGCGTTTTCTGTAACCCGCCCCTCCTCCCCCATGAAACATAGATGTTCCTGTCATGGCTTTTTTTCATTGAAATATTGAAGAAACGCTACTGTAAATGTTCTAATCTGAATGCACTGTGTGTTTAAAAAAAAAAATACTATAAAGAATTTAAGATCAGGAAATGTTTCCATAAAAAAAAAGAAGACGACATAGTATATAGTGTATCTATAGTGAAATGGTTATATGATGCATTTTTTTGTATTTTACTTTATTTCATACTTTGTCATATTTCAAATGATGATTTCCTTTCATTTTAGCTGGTATGGTGTTGTAATATAACCATGGCATTTTGCAAAGAAATGGCTCAATGGTTACGGTTGCTTGTACATACACTTGGCCCACATAAAGTATAAAAACCTACAGTTTCTGTTGTAGCATGGTAACCGTGTGTCTGGAAGAAATAAGTGGATCATTGATCTGATTTGCTGTTGTTGAATAAATGTTCCTCAACATTTTGAGTCAGAGATTTTTTTTTTACCTTGTTTGCTTTTGAAATGAACAATTCTGGATTTTTAATTAAGTGAAAGTGTTGAATTAATTTAATCTATGCAAATATGGATCAAATCTCTTCAGATCTAAAATGACTGTAAGTCAGCATCTGCCTGAAAGAAAAAACAAAGGGGATTTTCTTTTTTATTGCTGGGAATAAATTCAGCTGTTCATATGTTAAAAAGTACACTTTAATATGCACAAATACTTGAATGAAGAAATTTATTTTGGATTTGCAAAGTGATCACAAAAAAGTAAAACCAAGATTAACATTTCTTTTTTTAATTTCATATTATTCAACTTCAACTGTAGAAAAACATCCTATTATTAAAGTAAACTATGCTAAAAAACAGAAAAAATCAGAAAACATTTTCAAAATATATTTCAAAAACTTTTTAAAAAGATTTACCGTGAGTATTATACTTTGCAATAAACCATCTTAAATTTACAGCAAATTTGGCCTTTAGTTTTGTGAAATAAACAAATAATACAATTAATTATTGTTAAAATATATTATAAAATATATTATATTATAATATATATTATAATATATATATATATATATATAATATAAATTAACACTTTTCTACAAATGTTATGTGTCGTAATTCTCTGACCGTATTCATCAAACTTCAACCTGATGACAGACATGTGAAATGGAGATATTAAACTTGACAGCATTTATATAACTCCCCATTACCACTAATAAATCATACAGAAAAATGGCACTTTTTAATATAATAAAATTATAATATTGTTATTTAGTTTTGTGAAGTTCATGCTAGCAGAGGTAAATGACGTGTACTTTTATGGTGTTTTTTTTGTTTTGTTTTGTCCACTGTTTCTTTGGAGGAGTCTCCACAGTTGTTCTTCTGCAGTTAAGACATAATGTCAGCACCCTCTTCCATGACAGCTGTCTTCATGGTCTTCTTCCATTTGGCTCCTCTATAATTCTTCCTTTGGGACTTCTTCCTTTATAACTCCCATTCCATCATCTTCAAGACATGCAGCATGGAATGTCCTTTCAAGATTTTCTCCATTATTCTCCCAAACATCTTAACATCTTTGCTATTTTTAGCTCTGCTTCCTGATTTTCACTCACTGCCAAGGTCTCTAAACTGGTTTCTCCACAGTCTTCCACACCTTTCATTTCATTCTTGCTAGAACTCTTTCGTCCCACATCTATCCTGACACCTTCCTCTACTTGTTCCATCCTGCTTGCAAAAATCTCTTCATCTCTTTTACATGTTTTTTTTTTCTTTTTACCCTAAGTGCTGAAAAATGTTCAAGTTCTTTCTATGTAACCTCAATGTAACTTCCATGTATTTCTGTACTGGTCACTTGAAAAAACTTAGATTTGCATTCCTTTCTTTACATAGAAAGTCCTCCACCTTTTTTAATTTTATTGTGGACTCTATTATTTATTTAAATTGATTTCTTAATGTGCAAATATTCTAGAGTTATTTTAATCTCATCCAGTAATCGAAAAAGCGTTTTCTTCTGAGAAGATGCAGTTTACACCTTCACCAGCAGATGGCGACATTTCACATTGTAACCAGCGGCAGTTTTCTGAAACGCATTGAAGTTTAAAAATTAGTCTTTTTAAATAAAAACAGTGGTTATTTTATTGTTCCCCTCTTAAAATATATTAATGTAAAACATTGACAGCAAAAAAATAGTTCCCATCATAAAAGAAAGAAGACAAAAGAAAGAAAGAAAAGAAAGAAAGAAAAAAGAAAGAAAGAAAGAAGAAAAGAAAAAAAAGAAAGATGAAAAAGAAAGAAAGAAAGAAAGAAAGAAAGAAAGAAAGAAAGAAAGAAAGAAAGAAAGAAAGAAAGAGTTGATTTGTAAAACACCTTTAATAAGTAGCGTTTTACAAATTAAAAATTACATGAACAAGAATGAAAATTAAAAAATTGCAAGGGAAAAAACAAACAATTCAAAACTTCAAAAATTTAACACCAAAGAATCTCCGCTAACAGAACATAAAACATTTTTTAATGCCCAGATTTTTTCAAAATCAGCAACAGAATTGGTGAGTTTGTAAAAGCTGAACTCCATTTTCAATCGTGCCACCAAAAACACAGACATTTTGTGTTTTAGTAACTTTTTCCTATAATTCCCACTTGTAAAGTAAAACTGGTTAAAAAAAATTGAAAAGGAACAGGTTGACTAAATTGCATTTATTGCAATAAACACATTTTTATTTAATATAAATTATGGTCCCAGAATCCTTTTGTAGAATGGTTTTCCTGTGAAACAAACAAACAAAAAAAGATGTTTAAAGAAGCTTGCAACTTAAAGAGAAGTGTATATAACTCAGTAGAATCTCCAGGCATGTTCCCACCATGGAAAGTCAACATGAATTATCATAAATTATCATAACTTCTATTTTAATCCTGAGTGAGGAAAGTGAAAGATTATATTAATATCAAAAAATAAATAAATAAAAATACAAATAAACATATTATTTATTATGTACAAGCTGACATGAATGGGTATTTATGAGAAATTATCTCTGCCTAAAATTTTTCTTCAAAGTGTATCGAAGATAATAAATATGACTGTAAACAATATTTTAAAAAGTGAAACCAAGAAAACAGCTAACTGTATCCTCCCTTTTCCCAATTTGAATATCTTAACTATAATTTTTTTAAGCTTTATAAACACATTGAAATAAACTCTTTAATATTTTCTTTTTTATGACTTTATATGTTTCAAAGTTTTAATGGGAATTAAAAAGAATGTTTTTTTCATTAGACATCACCTATTTAGTCATGACCTTAGCTTAGTCTACTTTAGAAAAACCAACCAACTCTATCTTGAAAAGTAAATATCAGTATAAAATTTCCTTTCTGCTCACTTGTTGGCAACGTTTTCCTTCTTTGTGTCTTTTATTTATTAATATTTAATTATTTATTCAAATCATTTTATTGTTGTCCCGTAACGCCAAATAATTCCCCCTACTAAATACAATGGTATGATCCTTAGCTACAATAGGAAGACTCATTTTAAGAGACGAACTAAAACATGATTTGAAAACTTTAAATGTTTCATTCTTAACTTTTTGTGGCGCATTGTAAAATTATACTAGTAAAAACTTGTTTAAAGAAAAGTATCTTAATTTGTTAAACTGTATTAACTAGATAAAACAAGAAATTTGAGTGGAACGAAAAGGTGTTTTCCAACACTTTCCTGGAGGGTGCAGGATATTTCCTGGAGTGGTTTCGTCGTGTGTGGGAGTAAGAGTGAACCCAGAATAGCTTCGGTGATCCTCTTCACTGCCCCCTGCTCTCCCTCTGAGCTGAGCTGAAGGGTGGACGCAGTCGGCTGCAAATAGTTTGTGAAAACATTTGGAAGTGGAAGAAGAGGCAGCGATGAACCGACCAGGTAAGAGCGGCTCCCGGTTTCCCGCTCAAAAGATGTTAGTTTTCTGTCGGGATTCATCTGACGGGACTTAGCATCAACAGGTTAGCTGTTAGCTCGTTAGCTTAGAGGCGAGAGTTTAGCACCAGGGACAGCTCCGACATATCTGTGACCAACTTCCTCTGAAATCTCCTTTACTGTCATTGATACGAATACTATGAAATGTACTTAATGTCTTCAGCTTAGTCGTTTTGTAAGCAACTTCTTTTTTTCTTTTTACCTTTAAAACTACGTTTGTCAAGTATTGTTTTCAAACGGAATGACCCGCTTTTATTTCTTACGTAACTTGTTAGCTTAAAAATATTTTATTATTCTGCTAGTTTTGTGAGAAAATTCCAGTATTTTAACAGTACCGGAAGTTATGTGAAACTCAGTAATGATGTTTGAAGCATTTTTAAATTTAGCTTTTAATCCAGTTTTATTCAGATAATATTATTAATAATATAAATCAATAAATAAATGAATAATAAGTAAATACAAGCTAAATTCCTGTTTAGAATGTGGTCTAATCATATATTAAATTACTTCTCTAGTTTAATACATTTAAAAACAAAACAAACACTTTTATTACTGGCAAAATGTAGTATTTATGATTGAATTAAAGCTGATTCATATTCAGTAAAAGAGCATCTGGTTCAAGTCTTGATGGAATTTCTGTTTATGGGTGGAAAAAACTGTAATTTGATCTCATCATCTCATTATGTTTCCTGCTTCCTTTTTTGTTTTCCAAAGGTTTTGGTGGACCTTCTTCATCTCTGAACTTCTCTGCAAGGCTAACAGGGAACGGATGTCCACACACAGAGCTCAGAGAGAACGATCTGGACAATCTACGTTTTGAACTTGCAAAGGTTATTCCTCTAAGGCTTTTCTGCACTATATTCTGTAGATATGACCAAAAGAATTTGTGTTTTTCCCTTCCTTTCACGCAGACAGAGGATGAGATTCAGACCTTAAGGCAGGTACTTTTGGCCAAAGAAAAGTATGCAGCAGATATCAGGAGCCAGCTGGGAATGGGTCCTCTCAGCAACGTCAAGCAGAACCTTTCCAAAGGCTGGCAAGAAGTCCAGACGTCTGCCCCGTAAGAACACTTAACAAGCAAAAAGACTCATTCAGAGTGCTGCTGGATGTTTAGCAGAGATTGCCTCTGCAGCAGCTGGGTTACATAACCCCACAAAGGACTCCTGTCATAAACGGGTCTTCTTTAGTCAGCACATTAAACTGTTGACCAGTGTGTGTTTTGGTTTTCAGATACCTCACAGCCTCGGCTACCCTGGAGGACATCAGCCAATCCAGTGTGTGAGTATCATGTTTTCACCACAATTCCTTCAAGAACACAATTCATCCTTTTTTTAAATTACAGCTTTTTTATGAAAAGTTCTTTATAAAAAAAAAAAAGTTGACTTAGGTTTGGTTAAAGTGGGTTTCATTTCCGAGAAGCAAGTGATGGGATTGTCCACTTCAAATAGGATTGCTGTTCTGTTAATAGCAGTGGAGCCTGACTTAGCACAAGAAGCAATGGCTTTACCCGTCTGAAGTGTTTGCTTCAAGTGAGGCTCTTTAGCGAGGCAGCAGGCATGACGTCAACAAGCTTATGGTTAAGTACAGCTCGTCTGTCATACACACCCCTCTGTTATGTAATATACAGCAGTACTGACGTGTTCCTGTTTTCATTAAATGGCAAATATTCTATTATTTTCTGATGCTGATGGAGTTTGACTCATTTCTCCTGCAGATATGTGAAGACAAAGGACAGTCTGTCTCATGCCGGTCAGGTGACGTCCGCCGCTCTGTCCTCTGTGGGCGTGGTCATCACCAGGAGGCTGGCACAGATGAGGTACACACTTCATAATAGTGGCAAAACAAGGTTAGGGGCTTAGGTCTGAATGGTTCCCAATGTGACAAAAGTGTGACAAAAAGGACAAGATCTGTCATTTGCATAAAAAAAAAATTCATTTCTTGACAGTTTTTATAGAATTTTTGGACTTTTATGAGTTTATAGGTGGACAGAAGTAACAGTTTGTCATACGATTTTAACTTTTGGCAAAAATATGAATGTTTTTAACGAAAAAAATAGGTTTAAAGTAGCAGGATAACTTAATGAAGACAAAATCCACGTTTTAACAAACTCAGGGCAGACATTGCAGGTCTGCAAAAGCTAAATGCTAACTACCTATTACTACCCCGTATGATAATTTTCCCCAAATATCACATTTTTTTTTCTGTTACTGAAACTTAATTTGGCTCTGAGGGGTTAAAGAAGGATTTATAAAGATAAAATCTAAAACTTCTCCATACATTGCTCTATGTAAGTCAAATGTGTGCAGTAACTGGCAATAAGTAAGATGTATGTAAAGGAATTGTGTTCTGGTTTTTTGCATATTTGGTTTCAATCTACCCAAGTATGAGTTTCCAGCATGAACTGAATTATTTAGGTAATGCTGCCTGATAATGATCCGACTCAAACTTGGACTCTTCTGGAATCTCCTCAAAACCAGATTTTTTTCTCAATCCCTGAGAGGTTGTTTTTACTCACTATCTTTGGCTGCTAAACCTAAATGATTTTTATGTTCAGATTATCAACCATTAAGGGAAAATGTTCCTCTTTAAAGCTTATGCTAGATAGTTGAATTTATGCTTCCATTATCAAAGCATAATGTGTTCTGTATCAAAGCAGCTCCATTAAACTTCCATCACCCCCTTAGGCTTTTAATGTTTTTAGTCAAGCACTGAAACTTTTTTGGGGCTCTGTTCTTCATAAATAATGTAGTGTAGTCGCATCAGTCTACAGGGTATTGTCTCTAAATTTTTGGGAATTATTGTTTTTTCAAGCCTTTGTGTTCATTTTGCCTGTTTTCATTCAGGAACTCTCCAATGGTTCTGTTATTCTAACTGTTGAACCCTGAACAATGACTACAATTGAATGGATCAGGCCTTAGATAAGAACAGAAACACATGTTTTAGAACACCACATGTGTCTGAATGATGTACCTTTAAAGACTCAATTTTCATTAGAAGTTGTGGTTTTGGTCTGTTTTTTTTTTTACAAGTTCTGGTTGTATTTTCTGATGATGGAGAACATTTAAAAAAATAAATTAGGCTTAAAATGGCATTTATGAATGTTTTAAATTCAAATTGTTATGAATCAGGACAAGACAAAAATGCATTAAAATTATTTGTTAAATTAAGAATACCTTGGATGGGCCACAAGCTCTTTGCTCCGCTCCTTTCTGATGCATCACTCACAGTCAAATAGGTCCATGAACGTCTTTGTTTTCCTCATCTGAGCTGGAATTGTTGCACTGGTAGTGGTAGCTTTGGGTTGTGAATTTTTGTTTTTTGGCTAAAAGCAGCATTTTCACAATTAAAAGACCACTGGGAATGGTTTTACATTAGATCAAAAGGATGATCAGAGTGGTACTTAGATCTAACTTTCTAGTAAAACCATCACTTTTTTTCTATAAATCTGATAAGCGATCATACTGGTTAAAATTTATTACTAAACACTTTTGGTGATAAATGTCTATTTAGATTTCTAGCATAGAAAGACAGTTAGTTGAACCTATTCATTTTTCTTTTGATTTTTCAAAATAAGTTTCATCCACTGACACTAATCCTAATTTAAGGCTATGTTTTAGGTTTGTGCTGCAATATCACTGTTTCTTTCTGACTCAAACAACCATCAACCAATCAGAGGAGAGTGAATCTCCTCATTATCATCAGCAGCAGCAGCAAGTTGTTCTGTTATTTCGGGAAAATGATTTTTTTTTTTTTTGCTTTTCTGTCTTTATTTTATTCTAAAAATCCATCAGAGCCCTTCCTCTTCCAAGCCCACCACGGTAAGATTAGAGCTTCTTCAACTCTATTAATTACCAACAACACTAAATTCAAGCTTGTTGTTGTCAGGCTGCTGTTTTTGATTTGGTTAAGAATTAAAAAAAATAATTATTTGCTCTTTTGTTTACTGAATTCAGATTTTCTTTTTTCATAATTTGTCTCAACGTCACATAAAACAAGAGCATGAGCAATAAATTAGTTTGGATTTTTATAGATTTTTTTTTTTTATTATATATCGGTGTTAAGAAATTATACATGGAATGAGACAATTTTGGTATTTGTTAGACCTTTTAATTCCATATCATATAACATTTAGGTGTATTGTAACTGTTACAGTTTAGGAAAGTGTTGTTGGTTGTAGTTTTAATGTAGTACTGTCTAGTTAAATAGATGTTTTTCTGTCTTTTCATGTCTGCATTATATTTATTTGCCACTTATTTTTGCTGTCATCCAGCACACTGAATCACTCCATGAGTGTCCCAGCTATGAGGTAAAGCCCATTCTTCTTATCAAAAACACTTCATTATCATCATATTTTGGTAAACACTTTAGTTTTTTTTTTTTTTTTCTTACTGGCCTCCATGTCTCTCCTCAGACATTCCTCCACGTTCAAGTCTCTGGAAGAAATGGTGGTGAATGTGAAGGTGGGGTTAGAAAAGAAAGCAAGTGTATGAACTCTGTCTTGCATCTGTGGGTACTGACCGTTTGCTTTTGAATCCTAAGGACAAAATGACTGGAAGTATGTCCAACAATGGAGACACATCCGGGTATGAAAGAAGATTCGGGCGCAACCCATAAAATGAACCAACCCTCGCTGACACAATACTATTGAGTGGCTAGGAAATTATTATTTAATCTCTTTTCTGTGTGACTGTTTGTTCAGAGGCTCAATGTAAAAATCCCTAATAGAATGTCTTAACATTTGTATGATATTTTAAAATCAGTGTTTCCTGTTGTACTTGTTTGTTTTGGAGTATCAGTGATAAAACTTGATCTTCTGAAATCAGATAAAAAAGGAAAAATATTTTTTTTAATGTGACATTTTTCAATTAAAAGCAATAGAACAGCAAGCCTGTTTTCTTTTGTGGTACTGAATTCCAAAAATGTTGGATATTTCTGTTGCATTTACTTTAGTAACTTAGAAAGTCTACCTCTAAAAGTAGTTTAACTGCACTTTTTACTTTTACTATAGTAGACTTATGATGTTAATTGATACTATTACTCTGCAACACTATTTATTTGACATAAATGTAAAATATATTTTTGAAAAAAAAAATACAACTATATTTAATGTTATTAAACACATTCAGTGAATCTGGTTGTAGACAAAAATATGTAAATTTTCTTCAAATTTTTCATTTTGATGTTTATAATAAATATATTTTTTTCAGGTTCTATGCCTTTTTTTTTGGGGGGGGGGGGGGGGGGTGTTCAATACTTAAGTAATTCCATAATCTTTTTTCTTTTTTTATACTGAGTTTAAAGACCTTTTTTTCTGTTACTCAGATCATGGCTCTCTTGTACTCAGACATGCTTGTAGTTATTGAACCCAAATCTCCATGAGTGAATTTTTTTTTATCTGTCCCACTGTCTGGACCAGTTTTTTCCATGTAATATTCTAAGTGGAAATCATCATCAAATCTTGCCCTCCAGATGGCGCAAGAGACTTTGAATTAAAATAATTTCAGTGTTAGAAAAAAAATGTACCTATAATGCCATAGGATAGCGTCAGAAAATGTTAAGTATCATTAAAGAGTCAATATATGTATTTATATAATATATATATTTGCAAATAAATAAAATACTCTATACAAAGAATTATAATGAACAAGAAAAGCTGAGTTCCCTGACCGGGAATCGAACCCGGGCCGCGGCGGTGAGAGCGCCGAATCCTAACCACTAGACCACCAGGGAGAGATGTCTGCGCAGCGACATAGATAGGTAAGGAATATGATCACCTACAAAACAGTTTAAAATTAGTTAATAGTTATATAAAATTAGATTCATAGTTTATATCTGTAGACATAAAATGACCTAATAAATATTGTTTTTATAGTTAGTCTTAGTTATCATTTTGAAGACATTTTTGAATGTTTAGGTCAGACTCTGCTCCTGCTCTCTATGCTATTGTAACAGTAATCTGTCCGGAGCAACAGAGGTATTCAAAGTCCATGGGTCTGTGCCAACGGGTTAAATAAAGACCTGCTTCCTAGTCCGGTGTCACCTACCGAAAACGAGGCGCACGTTCCGAGTCCTCTCTTTGCCACGCAGTCCCCGCCCACGTGTCAGACAGGGCAGCACGCGAGAAGGAGAGCAGAGCCGCTATAAAAGCCAGCCACAATCCCCGTTCTGAGACCACAGAGCTTAGAGAACGAGAAAGGTCCACACAGGTAGTTTGTCCACCAATGGGCAGTAGTAACATCTAGCTCTTTATCAACATCCAGCCATCCGCACCTTTCAACCGCATCTGGAGCCTGTCATCCTCCATCTGTGAAAGGTAAAGTAATTGCCATACTTTTATTTTGAAATGTCCTTACTAG
Source organism: Oryzias javanicus (assembly GCA_003999625.1). Lineage (NCBI taxonomy): Eukaryota > Metazoa > Chordata > Actinopteri > Beloniformes > Adrianichthyidae > Oryzias > Oryzias javanicus. The sequence continues at coordinate 23,720,175 of CM012443.1, forward strand.
AGTCTCAGTCTCTCCTGTTTTAGATACTGTGCTTCTGGACTCACTTGGTTTATCAATCATTTATTAAAAGGTATACAAATCTGAATTGGAAAATTTAAAATAGGTTTTATTATTTTCTGCATGGTGCAATCATCACTTTCAAATAAAGTCTTTTAATTATATAAATGTGAAGACAAAAAATTTCTGGTTTAAAAAAAATTGAAAAATTCTGTTATGGTTAACAGGTTATGGTTATTTATATATATTTTTTCTATGTTACACTTAGGTGTTTTGAGTTTTGTACGTCATCTGGTTTGTTTATCTGGGATATGAAGTGCAGACGCACATTTGTCTTCTTGAAATCCTCAAAGCCACCTGCTGTTTCCAGCCTTAAGCTCTAAAGCCCTCAGCTGCTGCTTCCAGATTATGACACAGTTCAGGCTGGAAAACTTAAACTCAGAGGATGTGAGGATTTCAACTGGAAAATAGAAGTAGCTTTAAATGTTACAATGTATGTTGAGTTTTATATTTCTGTGGTGATGGAATGTGGGACAATCCATCCCCCCCTCCCCCCATCATGCAGTCTGCTCGTGCACACTGCGAGGTGACACACTGACAGACACTTGTCCACATTGTGTTTATTTAAATCGTGAGAAACCTGACTCCCAAATGCAGCTGCTTGGAGTTAATCACTCTGCAGGAAAGACTTGCAGCACGGCCCAGAAAGCATGAATTGATTTTTGTGCAGAGCTTTTATGCAGTGGTGCTGCACAAAGTGAAGTAGAAATGAAGTTGGAGCTTTCAATCTAATGAGATCCATTTTCTTCTTCAGGCAACCATCTTCCATCTTTGAGCGGTTTTACCACCTAAGGTCGGCAAAAATGGCAGCAATTCCATCAAGTGGCTCTCTCATTGCCACCCATGACTACTATAGAAGTAAGTCCAACCCACAGGAAGGAATTCTGGATATTTTTAACATTGGAATTTGTTTTTTAAAACTTAATTCTTGTTTTAATGTGCTTTTTTAAGGACGACTCGGGTCCAACTCCAGCAGCAGCTCCTGCGGCAGTTCCGAGTACACCGGGGAGGTTATTCCACACCATCCAGGTTTGGAAATTGATTATTTTTACTTTAATTTTAAAAAAGCGCATCATCTTATTCTAAAATAAAATGTTTAACCTTTCAGCACTTCCACGGCAAGACTCAGGCCACTGGTGGACTTCCTTTTTCTTTGCAAAACAGAACCAGGCAAACGGATCGGACAACCAAAAGTGAGTTGGAGGAGTCACTTGGATTCATCCTGGTTTGGTGGGGCGGCTAACTGAACCTCCTCTGTGTTGCAGGACCGGATCCTACACCGTGACCAACGGTCAGGTGTCCTGCATCGCCAGGGAAATGGTTTTGAAAAGACAGTTGAGTGAAAGCAGCGAAAGCGGAAAGGTCGAACCAACAACTCCACCACCAGTGTCCTCCTAGGCCCGGCTCCATCACCCCCCACCCCCCACCCTCAGCTTGCCATTCATCACATAGTCCAGCAGTGGAGATGAAGATGACGATGGCGATGTTGAGGGTGTTTTGTTACTTTTAGTAAATAGTGTGCATGTCCTTTTTGTTTTGTGCAATTATATGTATATTGTGACCAAAAGTTTAAAAAAATGTCAAAAGTATTTTTTCATGAACTTCTACTTTAAATAATAATAAATAGTGTCTAGTCACCTCTTGTTTCTGTGTCCACACATTTCTGAATCACCTTTACCTCCAAATTGCCAAAACAAACAAATAAGCGAAAACCCCTTTACAGAAGTGTTTTTTTTAGACACACGGAAGAGCAGCTGTTTTGTAACCCCGAGGAGAACAACACACAGCTTAATACTTAATCCGTTTACCTCAGATATGATTAGAAACAATTACTGCAGGTGCTAATACAGTTTACTTAGTGACTCAACACAAATTTAGGTCACCAGCTTCTGGAAGACCCCGGCGGGGTGAGAGGTCAGGACGATTAAGTTCTGCTCCGAAAACGTTCCAGCTTGGGCCTGATGGAGTTTGTCAGATGATCGCTCGCAGACACGAATGGAATCTGAGTCATCTGCTGAAATACACATCTGTAACTGGAACTGTCTGAAAGTGGCTCTGGCAATTCAATGACTTACTTTAGTCAGTGCCAGAGTGTAACAGTAAACTGGTATGAAGCATCGCGGCAAATGCAGGAGGACGTGACTACACACACACATATATATATATATATATATATATATATATAATATATATATATATATATATATATATATATATATATATATATATATATATATATATAATTTCTCGTGAACTCTAAACCACAGACAGAAGGCCTCTTGTGTTGGACAGATTTTACTGTTACAATAAGGGGTGATGAATCTTCAGACACATTCAGTTCAATTTCATTTCATTTATATATATCACAAAACAATTGTCTCATTGGGCTTCATTCATATCAGTAAAAGCAGAAAGTCTTTCTTAAAATATAAGCAAGTGCTGATAGCTAAACTAAACTAAGATAAACAGACTAACTTAAACTGGTTATTCCTGAACTTAGACCCTACTTCTTGGTAAGGAAGAACCCCTAAAAAAAGCCTGATCCACCAGAAAAACAGAAGAGACCTCAGGGATGCTTTCATGAAAGAGTGATCTTCTCTCAGGTTTTACAGACAATGTACCAGGAGTGTTAGAGAAGAATTACATTATTTAACTCTACAACCACATGTTTGATTAGTGTTCATCCAGAAAGGACTGGGGGACAGGTGTGACTGCCAAAAACAGGAGCACAGACGACCCACATTAAAAAAAAATATATATAAATATGGAATCTGAAATCTCTCCTACTCCCCTGAAGGGGAGTGGGAAAGAGGAACAACACATGAATCACACTGCACCAAACAGAAGCAAAGAGAACTAAAATAAATGAATAATAAAGAATACAGGGGAGGAGAATGAAACGACAATAGAGGACAAAACCCCAGTGCATGAGGGGTATATTTGTATAAACCCCTTTTGTATTTGAGGCTAAACGTGATTTAAATCAGATATATTTGCATACGTATCTTTTTAGGGAGCAGAATGAAAAGAGGAGAAAATGGGATGTTAGAGACGAGTTATACAAAGCCTCATTTCTACTGAGCGGCATAGTCCTGTATGGTACGGTACGGTTTATAATTTACCAGGCAATTCAGTTTAGAATTTTCACTCAAAGTTGGACTGTTATTGGACTCTATGGAGGTCATCCAGCAGCTCATGGTTTTCCACTTGGCTTTTGGTACTTTGTATATATAAAACATTTAATGTTGTTTGAGCGAAGATTGCGGGTGGAGAAGAGGAATACAGTAATGATGACGTAATGATCTTCCGCCCAATCAACGAGTTTCAACAGTAGTTCTGTTCAATTTTCTATGGGTTTACAACCAACGGGGGTTCAAAAATGGTACGGTTCAGTCCAGCTTAATGGGTCAGTTTTATTATGAAAACGCTAAGAATACTGGACAGCTCATTGGAAACGATGCATAAGAATTCAAAAAAGGGAGTTCAAGAAATTGGAGGATAAAAAATGAAAATAAAGAGTAGAAGGGGGTAGAATTAAACGAAGAGGAAATAAGTTGCTGGAGATTTGTCATTATTACTGCCAAATGTAATGTAGATATGAATCAAAAGGATGCGGCCTGTTCACAGAAACACTCAAATGTTACAAACATACCTGTTAGCTCCAAAAACCTTCAGACACAAACATGTCAACATGTACACAATACAAATACAGCTCACACGCACATATTGAACTTATGCATACATAGACAGAGGGGTAAACAGTAAACAGTAAACATGAAGTAAATAGAGACTCCAATGATCATATCGGGTTTCGTCATTGAAGATCCTGTCAAGCACAGGTTGTGTCTGAATTCCTTCAGTACTCTACTTAGTGCACTATATAGTGCGTTCGCCATTCTGTACGGGTGCCTGAATCTGCAGTTCAATAATCAAGTGCCCTAGAAATTTCTCATAAGTCCCTGTGAAAAACCAGAGTGCAACATTGTTCACAAAATTAGCGAATATAGACCACAATGCAATCCTTTTAATAATTTTTCACGTGAAAAAAATGTATTTGAATTTGAATATTTTGTTTCTGATAAACAACCAAGTTTTCTTCACCAGAAAATAGTGGATTTATGGATAGTTTTCTTAAAGCCTTCACATTTATTAGGTTTTTACTTTAGGAAATTGTTCACGTCAGATTTGCTGTTTAAAAAAATGTGGTGAGTATGGTGTCTGAATTGCTTTAAATTCTAAGGCACTAGATTGATATAATTTATAGATTTTAGTTGTTAGAGACTAAGATAAGATAAGATAAGATAAGATAGTCCTTTATTTGTCGAACGATGGGAAAATTCCAGTATTACAGCAGCATTATAGATAGGAATAGAGATGGGTAGTATGTATGAAGGTCACGAAAATTAGACAATTCACATATTTACAAAAAATCAAAGTTATAGTGCGGTAAAGACAAAAATTAAAATTAAGAAATTGCTCCATGGTTATAATGTAACAGAAATTGCACAACATATTTTAAAGTGGCATTGGAGACAAGTGTAAATTAAAGTGACTGAAGACATCAACATCAACTTCAAATGTCCAGCTGGATCACCGGGAGCAGCTCCAGATATACAGTTGTAGGGGATATAGCCACCTTTTGGATTTTTTTATATTTATATAAGGTATAAATGATTTTCCAACTGACTTTTTCAAGAAAACTCCAGATTTATTAAATAGAAACAGAAAATGACAATATTTTAAATTAAAATTAACGTCAGATGCTTTCAGTAAAGTCAATTTACAATTACTTTAAGTGAAAAAACACCAAAATACAGTCTTTCACTGGAACAAATTTTTTTCAAAATGACGTCTGTACATTTAGTCTATCTGGGGATTTTCTATTTTGAATCTTTACGTCCTTTCACTTGATAAGATGAAATATTGTGGCAGTGTAATGGGATGCACAACACAAAACCCCTTCAAAGTGCAGAGGAGAGCAGCTTAAATGTCAAACATGGCACAGATCCACTCTGACGCTCTGAACAGCAGGAGTTTAGATACTGCCGGACTGTGAAGCAGCTTGAGGAGGAAGAGGTCCAGAGTTTATTGAGGCCAGATTTACCTCAGAGCTGTGCATGTGCTTCAATGCAGAGCATCGGTCCATATGCTGCTGCTGCTGCTCTCCTGGCTTTTGTCTTGCTCTTTGCCCCATCTTACATTGTATAACGGATCACGTTGGAGCTTGACTTACTTGAAGAAATCAATAAATGCACTGGTTCTCTGAATGGACTTTTCTGTGAATCGTTATATAGTAAACATTTTACGAAGTGTTCAGCTAAGAATAGCCTGATCAAAGTTTGGACATCAAGCTGTTTTGAGATAGTCCCTCTGTTCAAACAGGAAAGTCAAACAGAGGCTGCTCTGAATGGAGACATGAAGATCCCAGCATGCATTCTGCTGTCTGAAAGATTGAAGGGATAACTCCAAAAAGTTTGTTTGTTTGAAATCTAACAATTTAGATTCAAGAAAAAAAACAAGTCATTTCCATGTCTGAAGTTAGTAGATCTCTTTTTGTTGTCTCAAAAGGCGCACTGAGTTTTTAGGGTAAAGTTCACAGAGCAAAAGGTCAAGATCAAAATGACATTTGACAGATGTTAAAAACTCACAAAAGCCAAAGGTAGACATCCTGTTAATCTGCAAAAACACATGAAGTTTGAATTAAAAGAAAATAATCTTCAAGTGCAAGAGAAACAATAAAGTTTTTCCAAAAAAGAGAAACAAAATCAGAAGAAAAAAATCCAAGACAAATAAGTATAAAAGTAGACTTGTTCAAATAAGTTTCTATAGAAGAAAATATCTGTAAAGAAGAAACTTGAGGAACATGATATGTGTAGTAGTTAGAGTTCGGTGTGGTGGCAGGCTGTAAAGGACCAGGGGCAGACTTACCATTAGGCAAAGGTAGGCGATCGCCTGGGTCCCTCAACCTCTGGGGCCCCAAGCATTTTCCCCAAGAAAATGTCTTAACTATATCATTAATAAAACACTCCAATCACTAAAAAGACATAAGAATGTTCTTGTGAATGAGTTACATTCTCCCCAATGGAATAGTCCAGTCAACAGCAGGTTTCGTGAATAGGGAATTCTGTTTTCCCACATTGACCAGTTTTACAGCCAATTGAGCAGTTTTGATTTCGACTTTGAGCGTAAAAAATGTTTTGGGTGGGTATACATCATTTTAGCATTGGTTTGGTGGTTTTTAGTCCTTTCTTAAAATACGTTTCAACCAGGGACATGCTGTGAGGGGAGCCAGGTGAATCAGTACCTCACCTGCCGTCATGATATGTACAGTCTACTAATAATAAAATAATGTGTCCACTAACCTATTCCATTGATGCAATTTAAACGTTTTATCACAATTATTTCATTTTTATCCTCAAAATTGCTGTATTTGGGGTATTTCCTATTCAATTTCAGCACAGTTCTGCGTTCTGAAGTCTGCCACACAGCAGTTTGGAAATTATTTCAGTTTTTAAATATTTATCAAAACATTTGGACTCTTGACATTGATTCTGTCTACTAGTGGACCAATGAAGACGTTATTTGAAGTTTTTAATCTGGATAAGGACTTTAAAAAAAAAATTTAGTACTCCTGCTGCAGAGGGGCCCGTTTTATTTTTCACCAGCGGCCCCCTAACTGGTAAGTCTGTTTACGACTGTCTCTTATTTTTTATTTTTTCTTGATGTTATTTATAAAAATGTCATTCTTTTCACTGCTCCTTACCAGTCAGGAAGATGTGTAGACTTCTGTTGTATATTGAATATGTTAATATATTGTTGTACGAAAGGAACACGATAATACAACTTGTTAATTCAATACATGAAATAAACTAAATGTAACCCATATTCTAAAAAGCACTACAATAAACAACATGAGTGCAATATCTGTGCACATATATACACAAAATATTCATATATTTATATTTAACAAGCAATGCAAACAAAATATGTTATAACACATTAACATTATTTCAAATATATATGAGAATACACACAATCAAAGTGTATACTTTGTCTTTTTTTTTTTTTTACTTTAGTTGATCTTTTTTTATGTTCTGACTTTTTTGCATCTGTTTTTTTCCAGAAGTTTTAATCTACAAAACACAGTCAAAGCATTTGTGTTTTCACTCTAAATCCTAAAGCTTTTAAGTTAGCTAATTTTCTTTTATGTTTTCATTTCCCACTTCACTGAAGAACCAGTTTTGGAGGGTTCACAAACAAAACAAATCAAAGAAGTTTCACAAAATAATGCTTGAGAAGGTGAACTGTTGTTAATTATCTTTGCGGTTGCAGAATTGCTCACTAAAATGTAAAATTATTTTGTGTTTTCTGTTAGAGGCTGGACAGATTTCTGAATTGAAGGTGATGCCCTGTGCTGCTGTGTGAGTCAGTGTGGAGTGGAGATTTTTCAGCCAGTGGAAAATGCCATTGCCGCTGCACAGGGCATTCCTCCACCTCAGCTGCTCCAACTATAAACATGGAACTGGGGCAAAGGCATTTCACTTGTGGCTGTAGAGCTGCCAAACAATTTCCCGCCTCCCACTCGCACCAAACACACATGTTTTTTTTTTTTTTTCTTTCAGCATGGATAAGATAAAATGGAAAGGGAACACGCCATACACAACGCTACCACAGAAGGATTGTTGGGCAATTTCAGATATTTGCCTTTTCAAAGGGTGAGATGGTCCTCGCTGTGTCTGGTAGCCGTGGTGTCATCCTTTTTTTAGGCTGGTGTTTGATCAGCAGCATGAGCTGAGTGCGTGGACCCCCTGAACTGGGCTAGTCCACGTGTCAGGAAGTTTCCAGAGATCCTTCTGCAGATAAGGGTAGTCACATAAGCGAGAAGAAGCAGATCTTAATTTGAAGATGGGAAATACTCAGCAATTCAGCATTAAACTGTGGCGGTAGTGCCATGGTTTGGACCTTTTTAATGTATCGCACAAGAAAATTACAAAAAAGAAAAAAGCTGCTTAACATTATCAAAAGTATCCTCCAGTGAGAAATATATTATGCAGGCCAAGAAGAGAAGACATTAAATAATGTAAAAAAAAACCTGTTCTTCGAATCTTCACTTCTTTGAATCTGAAGCTTTCTTACAAAACCTAAACGGCCATGTTAGAAACTTCATTGGAGGACAAGATTTGATGCTTTCAAAACATCCATCCAATTTCTCAATCTACCTAATCCCTTTTGGGGTAACTAGGTTGCTGGAGCCTATCCCAGCCACTGTTGTGCAAAAAGCAAGAACACAGGACGGATCCCCAGTCCATCGTTGAGTCTTTCAAAACACAACTAATATTTTTCCTTTTAGTCATTTATTAACTTTTCCCAAAAATGTGACTAAACACAGAATGCTGAGTTTCCCCAAAAAAAAAGCATTGACAGCATGGCAACAGGGAGAAAGTCCACTCTGGAGTCCTATACATAACCTTTTACGGGCAAATAATCCATAAATCTGACATGATATGAGCAATACTTGATTTGAAGTAACCAGATTGATTTTTTTGCTGTAATTTATTTTTTTTTATTCTGAAATTGGCCAATTTTTCCACAGTTTACACTTTCTGACAAACTTGTTTGGTAGATAAATGTTATATATGGTTAAAAACTGACTGATGTCAAAAGTCTTTTCCAGGTCACAAAGCTGTGGATTTCTATGGAAATGTTGTTTTGTTTAGTTTTTTCCGTAATGTTGACTCTTGTCCGAGGGAACATCGCGTCTGTGCTCACTCAAGATTGTGTTTGTAAAGTCAGCTGTGAATGCTGCCAGACTTCCAGTTAATAAGTCAAACCCGGGTGTGCACATGCTCTAATAATAACAGCAATTCTCAGGTCACTGTTCTAAACTGAGCTGGACGGGTCGTACCTGACAGAAAGTCTTCCACTTATGTACGACAGACTCAGGATTTTCAACATTAATAAAAGTATGCAGATTTTAGAAAAATGAAACAAAAACATTTTAAATTAAACAAGAAAGTTACAAAAAAATCATTTAAAATCCACATTTGTTTTATTACAATTGAACTGTGTTTAGTGTTTAAGATAAAAAATACTGTTTTAACCCCAGAGAGAAAATTCCCATCAGACTTTCCTGATGATATGTAACAAAGCTGTAGGTCAGTTGCATCATTTTCCTGATCAACTTAATGTTTTCATCTAGCGCCACCATGTGGTTAAAATAGTTATTGCAACAACAAAGCTCTCTTTTGAGCGAACTTGGTAGTTTTTTGTGACTTTGTGTATGCCTGTTGTCATATCAATTCATGTGAACAAGTTTTATTTTTACATCAGTACTTAATCAAAAGTTGGTGACTAATTTAACCTTTTGAAGTGAGAGTCTCTGTATGTGTTGACCTGTGATGGGATAAGCTCCAGCATCCCCGTGACCCTGAATCTGAGATGCTCATAAATCCCTTTGCGCAAGTCCAAGTCAAAAATCCAAAGTCTTTGCTTCAAAGTTCAAATGGTGTTTTTTGGTGGTTCTAACATGTCCTTATTGTACTTTTATGGTGATGGAGGACATATATAAAGAAAACTAGGCTTAAAACTGAATTGCTGAGTATTAGTTTATATACATTTTTGTGAATAAGGAAAAAAAGCATTTGGAAAAAGCTTGTAAGAGTGATGTATATGTAACAATTGGCCAGCCACAGCTCCCTGCTCTGATCATTCCAATGCATCCACTTGCATACAGATAGATCCATGTACGTCTTCCTTTTCCTTGTTTTCCTCTTGCTCAAAACTGGACTTCTGGATAGTTCTGATATTTCTTGCCATTTTTGTTACATCAATAATGTTAAGTTGGGGTTGTGAGAGGCTGTAACCCAGTGGGAGATAGTGTAACCACAGGGATGTTTCTGCAGGCTTGTTTTCCACCAACAGCTCCATCCACAAGTCATAGGCAAATTTCTGATAAACTACTGACATTCTGCAGAGACACAGATGTTCTAGAAAACGACACAGATTTTTAGATTTAGGCTAAAAATTACATGATCATAATTTTAAAAAAAAAAAAAAAAACGCTGATTATAAAACAGCTCAAAATATGATTAGAGTGGAACTTTTATCACAAAGCTAAAATAAACAGTTATTGGTCACATTTTTTCAAACAATTTCCTTTAAAATAAATCAAAAACAGTGTGTCTTCAGTTTTGTGCAAAAGCTTTAAAAAGGGAGCTTTTATTTCTAGACGTGCAGCAACATCTTATTTCAACTCAAGCCTCAAGTCAAGAGCCTGAAGTCGAGTCCTTATCTCTGTACTTAAAAGGACAAACAAGTAAAATCGATGGACTCTTCTCTAAATTTTTCAACAATTGTTGTTGACAGATTTTTTTTTGGCTAGTCTCAACAGGGTTTCCTATCAATTTAACCTTCAAAAACTTGAAATCAGGGGTTATGATGAGGTGAAAAGCAGAAAATCAGACATGTCTTAGAAGAGCATCCTCTGCAGATTGAAGCTTTTTTAATATTTCACTCTCATCAGCTCAAATGTTTGCTAGGATGTCATAAATAAAACAGAGAAAGAAAAGAAACAAAGAAGTCCGGTGTGAGTTTGATAGCTCATCGCACTATTTTATTCAATTACTGACATCTCAGGAGAAGAGGAGAGCTTTTTAACTCCGCTGTTGGTAAACCACTTTTTAAGTTTTTTTTTCTGTTTTTTGTCTTTTTTTGTCATAGCGTTGATGCAACACTGAAAAAGCGCCATTTCCAAACAAACACAGGTCCCTCAATAGTGATATGTAAGAGGCAGAGAAAATCTCACCTGGACAGTTTTGCATGAAACATACAAATGAAACAGGTTAAACCTTTTCTTTTGTCTTTTTGTTGTTTCACATATAATAATACATATCCATACTTATAAACACTCCAAATAAAACAAAAAACAAAATAAAAAAAGGAAAAATATTAAGTCACAGGTACTGGAAAAAGCTCCACTTTTAAGTCACAATGATAAATGTACAAAACAATAGACATCTCATATAAATGTTAATGGGTTTTTTTTGTTAGAGACTTAATTCTAATTTCAGAAGAAATTAGTGGATAAAACTAAACTTGGAGATTCACTATTTCCTGAGGTTTATGGGTTCCCCTTAAAAGGCCAGGAGAGGGGAATGGCTTTTGTGTTACCCAGGAGATGGTACAACAGGTCAAAGTGTACCTTTCGGGGTACCGGTTGAGTCAATGACAAGGAGCTGCCCCTGACATTGCCGCCAGGAGAGAATTAGCACTTAAAAGCTTAATAAATGCATCTACACGCCGTCGTTCTCCATTTAGGCCACTAAAGGATTTTGAATCAGACAACTGGCGTCGTCTTCAACCTTGGTAGGTATTTGCTGGTCCACTTTGAGAAGTTGTGACGTCCCCTTTTTTACTTCATGTTTTTTTTTCTTTTTTTTGTAAATGCTCGAAGTCGCCACAACGCCTGAGCCGACCACGGACAGCTGTCATGGCGCGCTCCGACAATGCGGCGACGCAGGAGTCAAAGAGGTCACATCTGCATCTGATGCGATGAAACGACAAAAAATATCTAGGTAAATGTACACAGATCGGGAGGGGTGGGATCTTTTTGAATATAATGCTGAAAAAAATGAAACAACACAAAGTATTCTGAAAAACTGTACATGTAAACATCACACTTTCACTGAGTCCAAAACCAAAAGGGAAAATACAAAGCTTCACACAGGTTTACAGTACGAGCTCCTGCACAGAGCCACAGTCTCTCACCGGTGCAGGAGAGGCAACCAGTCAAATCATATAAATAACAATAGAAGAAATACAGACCATCACAAAATGATAAGTTAAAACAGGCAAAGGGCTAGAACCACTTTGATTTTTTTTAACAGTGCTGTACCCACAGGAAAATAAAAAATAAACAGGTTTATCACTCTTTGTACAGCTATACAGTACATTTATCTGACCACTTTAGCAATCCACAAGCTACCAGGGCATTTTCAACAACAATAGATTACACTGTCCACTCAAAAACGAGAGAGAAAGAGAAAGAATTCATTGGGAGTCATTAGAAAAAAAAAAAAACTTAAAACAACATTTGGACAACCAGAAGTTGTCGTTCGTCACAGTTAACTCCAGCACACGGCTCCGATGTAAGCTCAGCGAACACGGAACAACAATCAGCAAGCGGGTTGTGAGGGTGGATTTTGGGGAGGGTTCTGCTATGGCTACAAAAACAAACAACCGGACTGGAGGAAGACAGGAGGGCAGTCGTCCTGCTGGAGCCCACAGCGGGGGATTCATTCAGGATGCTTGTGACGTTCTGTTAGGGAAGCTGGATCTGCTTTAAGGCAGAAAACATGAAGGCTGATGCTCTTAACAAATAACCTTTTGTTTTAAAATAGAAAACCAGGAATAACTAAAAAGCTTAGAGCCTCAATAATCTGTAAAGATGAATAACTTTCTTTGGTGTAGACTTCAGAGAAACAAAGAAAGTAAAAGGTCCCAGTCTGACCCTGTTTCTGAACCTTTTTTGGTCTTCACCAGATGATGATAAAATCAGCATTTGTAGGTAACAAGGGCTTGAATTTCAAGTTTCCTCATTTGAAATGCTGTATTCTTTGACTGAATAAGTCATAAGTGTCAGATGTGAAACAAATGAACCCTCACTGCCAGAATCAGAATCAACACATGTTCTTACAAACTGGAAACTTTCAGATTTGGTTGAGAACAGACGAAAGTGACGGAAAAGAAAAGGAGGATCCTGTTGAATGAGATCATTTGTAGACGTATGATAAAGGGCTTCTACAAAGAAAGTGATTTTAGGAGTTAAAACTGGAGTTTCTCAAACCCAGATGGGTTTTCTCCTCTGTCCTCCATAAGAATTTTTGTCATAGATGTATTTTATGCACCTTTCAGTGATTCTGTGCAGACTTTCCTCTGATTCTCTGGGGTATAAACGCCCCTCAGATGAACAAAGCGCCTGTTAAAACATCCCTTTTTTTTGTCCTTTTTAAAGATAAATTTGTCTTTTTTTTAAATTACTTTTGCTGTAATTTAAGTGATTAAAGTTTTTGTGCCTTCATCCTGAGCTATAAAGTACCTCCTAACAGAAGAGATGTAATAGGACTGATGAAAAACGCAATTATTAAATGGCAAAAAATACCAAAAAGGGTAATTTGTTATTTATGCAAATCTGGATTAAAGAGAGTAAAACGTTAAAGAAAAAAGTCAGAGATCCATCTTTCTGAAGGTGCATTCAGGCGCTTGGAAATGTTTAAGCTGAATGAATTAAATCCTCCACACAAACACAACACCACACACACACACACACACACACAGACGAAGCCAAACAGTTTTGTGCTCACCAGTGAAAGTTGTGAGACTGTGCTCTAGATCACTTTGTGTCCTCACACACACAAACACACACACAAACACCATAGCAGAAAGCTGGGGGGAGTAAACTGTGATGCGAGCTTTCTAAGATTGTCTGTTGCGTTTTTTCGGAAACAGTGTGCTCAGACTTTGAGAGGAAAGTGGAGATGGGGCTAGACGCCGCTGAGCTCAGAGGGAGGCGGACAGGCAGACGGCCCTCGCCGTCTGCATGCCTCTGCATGTGCCTTTTTTTAAACGTACTCAACACCATAAATTAAAAATAAAGACAAAATGAAAAAAGAAAAAGACGTGCAACACCGAGTCTCACTCATCTATCAGGTCCCTTTTTTTTTGTTTGTTTTTTTGTCACCACAAATCCCAGTACAGGAAAGTGCCTCAGTTACGAGGTTAGTATTCACAACGAACAACATTGAAATCGGCTACAATGCTGCATGGGATATTTCTTTTTACAACTCGACTGTCTCAGCAGTGGAGGATTGTGGTGAAGCATCACCTCAGCAGATGCCTTCATCGGAACCTTTTCTGATTATCATCAATATTGCACCTATTTTTGTGTTTTTTTTTACCCCCTTCCTCCAGTAGGACTGGTTCTAAACTCCAGCATTGTACTCCCTGACAGGTGCCTTCACTTGCATACCCATAAAAAAAGGCCTTCCACCTTTTTTTTAGGAAATGACAAACCGCCTCATCTGGACAGAATTAACCAAAAGAAGTGTCTGGAAACCACGGCAACCACACACAATTTCAACAACGACAGATCTGTTCTTCTGGTTGAAGAATAAAAAGATAAATAATGCTGTTCTGTTATTTTTTTTTTCTCTTTCGACGCTAAATTTGATTTTCTGTCATTTTTCTCTGTGCATGAAGCACGTCAGGCAGGAGCCGTTGAGGTTAACAGGTCAGTGGCAGGCTGCCACGTCTTTTAGCAGCAATTTAGAAATGACTTTTTTTTTTTTGTTTTTTTTTTTATTTTTTCTGTATCGCATATTTTAACAGTGATGGTAAAAATAGAAAGAAATAATGGTGCTAATCCACTGCTCTTTTTTCATTTCTTTTTTTTTTTTTTTTTACTAAGCGTTTAGTCCACAGGTCTGCACAAACGACAGTTTGGTTAAATTAGTTCAGCTAATTCAGTACCTCAGACTGTGAACTAATGCACTTATTTCACGCAAGTCGCTTTCCTGAGACAAATGGAGGTTCTGGTGGCAAAAAAATGAAGTGAGTAATGGCTACACAAAAACAGGGCACTAAGGTCAAAGTGAGCTAAATGCATAAAGAAACGTTTTTCAGCCTGTCGGTCCGAACCGGTAAACCTGCGAGGAACCAGTACGGGTACCACACCTGCAGGCCCTCCTGTGCGCTGAAGGATCACTCTTCAACAACTGTGAGAGTCTGCCAAATGTGTGTGATGCACGGAGACAGACAGGCCGACGGAGAGGAAGTGGGGAGGGGCACGGTGGAAGGAGTTGTTGGCACAGTTTGGCTCAGTTCTGCTGCAGGATCAGGTTTTCCAGCTCGTCCGCCGAGCGGAGCAGGAAGGCCGCCGACTCCCGGTAGCCTGCAATGAGCTGCCTCACTGCCGTCACCTCCGGCGGGCTGAGCTGGGCCGACGCACCGCCGCCTCCGCCTCCCTGACGTGGACTGTTGGAGCTTGAGGAGGAGTTCAGTCCGACCGACTTCATACTTAAATCTGTAGGGCCTGGGGCAGGAAGGGTAGAGCAACAAGTGAGAATCACAATCAGCTATTTTGGCCAAGTACAGAGCATATACAAGGAATTTAGTTCCAGAGTCTAAAGCTCTTATGTGCAAACAAGGCAAGATATTTACGGGTCAATTGACTTCATTTCGTTGGAACCCGAGGTGAGGCATTTTCTATTGGTGACGTCACAACCTTCATCCATCTCTATTCATGTCAATGATCTGGACTCACCATTGGTTTGTGCAGGACCAGAACTCTGCTGGTTGCTGCTGACAGTGCCGTACCCCCGCAGGTTGTAGTTGAGGCCTCCGTTGGTGTAGAGCTGGTCTTGGGCAAAAGCTGCGCTGGCGATGGCGAACCCTGACGGCGCCACGGGGGCTGGATCCCTTGAGGCGGGTTTGTCAGCAGTAACGGGCTCCTCCTGCAGAAGTCACAGGTTCTCTTAAGTCTCAGCAGAATGTTTTTGTTTTTCTCGCTCCCTGAAACCGTGTTGCCTCACCGTCACCGGGTAGACGTCCAGCCGCATCCTTTTGGCAGCATTTCGGGTCTCGCTCTCGCAGGCAGCAGCGAGGATGTTCTCGGCCATGGCAGAGGTGAGGTGGGGAGGTGTGGGTCGAATCTGTCAGGGGGAGCACATTTATTTTCTGTTTTGTTCTGAAACTTTTTTGGCATTTTTTCTTGAATATTGCATGTTTGAGGCGGCGGGCGTACCTCAAAGCCACCTTTCTTCATGCGGCGGCAGGATTTGAGGTAGGTGCGGATGCGCTTGCGGGAACGCTCCTGGAACTCCGGGAACTGGCGGCTGCAGGACTCGATGATGGCCTGGATCTTCTCCTTGGGCTGTTTGGAGATGGGAACCATGCGGTCCAGATTCTCATCCACAAAGAGACGCACGAACATCTGACAGGCATGGGGGAGGGAAGCGAGTGGATGTAGAGCAGAATGAAAAGAGTCAGGGGGACGCATGCGGGAAAAGAGGGGCGTGAGGGTTGAAACAAAAGAAAAAAGAATGGCAGGAGAAGATGATAAAGTAAAAGAGGAGAGAGGAAAACATAATAATTACTTATTAATTCTGGCATTCTGGGATTATAATCCTGTTTTTCCCATCTTTAACAAGCAAATGTGATTTATCTTCTCAACATTTCTATGAGAACTTTATTTCCACTGACATTGAAGGCTTTCAGCCTCTCGGGGTCCATGCCCTCGGCGTCATTGATTTTGTCGCTGTCTTCGTGGTCATCGTGGTCGTCATCATCATCATCCATCATCTGCGCCCGAGCAGAGGTCAGGTCCTCGGCGCTCACGCTCAGGTCAGTTTTCACAGAGTCGTAGCTCCCCGAGCTGTAAGGAGGCGACTGGAGACGCGCACAGGTTATGGTGCTGCTCAGACGATAGAGGAGGACGTGCACCTCCCATCGGGAGTCTCCGCCTTACCTTGTTGGTGAACTCTGTTTTGAGGGGCAGCTTCCGGTTCAGATCTGACGGGTACGGGTTCGGGGGCGAGCTCCCCGCCGGCAACACTCTGTCGCTCAGGTTAATGGGCTGCTGGTCTTCGGATGAAGACGAGGACGAAGTGGTGCTGAAGTCAAGCGGAGCGCTCAGGCCATTCTCAGCCACCTCCACAAAGGGGGCGCCGCCATCTTGGGGGGTCCCACCCAAAGCCAGGGCCTCGGGGGAGGTCAGAGCCGGCAGCCCGTTGGCGCTGCCGCTTTCAGAGAAGTCGTCATCTGTCAGGAGTAAGGAGGAAGACGGAATCAGTTAGGACAGGGCCTAACTGATTCAGGTATGGGCAAGGAGGTCAATGCCCCCCCTCAACAAATACTGTGACTGACCCACCAAACATGAAGGCCCAAAAAAATCCAAATTTGACTAAAGAAATACAGTATCTTCTTAAAAATAAATAAAAACACTAAAAAAAAATAAAATCAAAAAAATTCCAATAACGTAAGAATGGAATGGATGGACGGACTGACATATAGACAGACTTAAGGGTAGCCAAACCAGGAAGTTGGACGCTGACTCCACCCACAGATATTTGAAAATCCAGTCAGTGGGGTGGGGCTTGGGGACAGGACTGTTATCATTACTGGAGCTGCAGATCATGACATCAGACTTCTGAAACTTACATGGCTTAACCAATCACTAAATTCAACTGTGATACCTCATTTCAACCTTTTGACTATATTTTGAAGAATTGAACAGTTTTATTTCAATTCGTCAAGAATTTGGCTATGACCAACAGAGCACTTTTAAAGTCCTAATTATAGATGTTAACAGCAAAAAAGTGAATTTAGGGTTTGGTTACCCTTTAAACACATGCTTGTGCATGTCCAAAGCCTGGTTAACAAAGGGGTTGGCATATGTCCAATTTCCTTACTAAATAATGCATTATAGAGTCCATTTGCCATGTTGTAGTGCTGTCTGAATCTATCATTCCAAAATCCAGTGCAATAGAAATTTCCAAGAAGTCTTTGCGAAAAACTAGCGTTCATTGATGCTCACTAAATTAGCAAATATAGACCACAATGCATTGCGGTCAAACAAGTCTTGCAAAAAAATGTGTCTAAAAATAATTTTATAACAATCCATTCATATTTTTATCATCAGAGCACAGTGGAGTCACAAATAGATTTGTATTGATTTGATTATGACTTTGTGAAATCGATGACAAAAGAAAGAAAAGTTGTAAGTGTGGTGTCCGCATTGCTTTCCAAATTCAGGGCATTAGATTGTCCTGCGCTATAGTTTTTAGTAGTTAGGGATTAGGGTGGGAATTAAGACAAGATAGATCAACACATTCTCACTCCGAACTTGTTCACTGACGTTTGGTTAAGGACCCTCCGCGTCACTTTTTAATGTTAACATAACATTTTCCAGTACTGCGACGCGGTACCGGTACCCTAACCCGACACCGGACCAGATGTGGTACCAGACCCAAATTGATACCAGACCAGGCGGCCATAGTGCTGTGGTAGGGCGGTCGACTCCTGATCAGATGGCTGCAGGTTTGATTCCCGTCTTTCGCGCCTATGTGTCGAAGTGTCCTTGGGCAAGACACTAAACCTCAAGTTGCCTCTGGTGGAAGGTTGACGCCAGTGTTCGGCAGCGGAGCCACCACCAGTATGTGATTGTGTGAATGGGACTCTGACCATAAAGCACTTGGGCCTTCAAAGAAGGTATAACCTCTATACAAGTTTATGCCATTTACCGGGAACTGGACGCGGTACCGGACACAAACCAGAACTGGGTTAAGGTTATAGTACCGGTACTGGACGCGTCCAAAGGACCAGTGCACATCCAGTACAGTGTCCCGAGGGTTCCAGGCCCTAGATTTTACAGCCAGCATGTAAAAAACTACAAGTTGGGGACACTCACAATGTCAAAAAGTGATGCTGAAGAGTACGTAACCAAACCTCAATGTGACGACTTTGGGATGAGAATGATAGACATTAGATGACTGAATTGATTTGACAACAGCATGGTTTTCTCTGCATTTTAGAAAATTTGAGGGGATATGACACCCCAAACTCTCTGCACACTCAGACTTGCCCCCCCTAACATTCTACCTGCACCCTATAGTGGGAGAATTAGGACTAATTCAAGTTTGTTTACAACAAAAAGCAGGAATTCTGTCAGCGAGGGGTGGGGGGGTATGCCCTCTTGTTATGTAATTGGGATGGAAGTGTGCATTGAGGTCAGCTGTCAAGACAAATGAAAGTTACGCTGAAAGGGGGGGGCAGGACGTTTTCACAGCAGAGGGGGGGATTGAGGATGATAAGGGGCTGATGGGGGAGGGGTGTCTTCCCGCTGTGAGAAAAGTCCACAAACTCGTCTTCCCTGCCTCCATTCCTGCATGTCTCTGTGCCGTCCATTCAGAACCCCCCAAATGTCCCGCTCTGAACCTTTTCTGCTCTGCTAAGGTCAACGTCAGCCTTTGTCCTACTTCTAAAAGCCCCGTGCCCTGACAGAGAGGGGTGCTCGCTGGATTGGGGCTGCGCCGTGATTCCCCCCCCCCGTAAGAGTGGATTTATTTGGATTAGTGCACTAAGAACGATGCAAGCTGTTTCCCTGCGCAGACAGCAATCTGCACATTTCGCCGTGCGGCGGGCGGAGCCTTTCAGGGCTCAGACGTAAACAAAAGTCAAACTCAAAAAGCCAGGCCTCACCGTTCTCCTCCTTGATGGTGGCTGCCGGGTTGCTGACCCTCTCCCGGTTAGGGGGGCTGGGATCTGGCGCCGCGGGCTGATCAGCTGCGACCCATGCGGGCTCAGCGTTGTTCATGTCCTCGCTGCTCACCGAACTGTCATCCTGAAGGGAAACGACACAGAAGGAGGCTCAGACTGGAGGAGAACGGCGTCTCCACTGCCTCTCGTGAGCCCGCTGGAGGCTCAGATTTATACTCCTACAGAGCAGATTTCATGTTTAATCACAAGCTTAAAGACTTTGTTTTTTAGACATAGCAGAAAACTTACACCAAAGGTAAACAATGAACATCATGGAGCATTCACAGATGCAAACATCCCCTAAACTTAAACCTAAAACCAAAACATTTTCTTTACTATAATGAAATAAAAAGATAAATTATTTTACAAAAATACTAATAAGCCAAACGGCAGGACAAAAATCAGGACGGCAGGAGTCACTAATACATTTCTTGGAGCACTGCTATTTATAACTCTGTTACATGGAGGCCCTGAAGATGGAGCTTGTTGTAGCGTAACAAAAACGGCAGTGCATCACCGGGGTAGGAATGAGCAAAGCAGAGCTGAATCATGTGACCAGTGCTGACCCCCATCTTGGTCCTAAAACAACAACAACTGTGGCATGTTTTTTTTATTATTTTATTTTGGAGTTTGCTCCGTTAGTCAGCAGAACCGCCCTGCGTGGCGGGAGTGGAGCAGAAATCCATGTTGTCGTCTCGTTCCCCCCTCACACAAGCACACAAACAGGCCTAAACTCCTGGGAATATGCGTCCGTCCCCTGCGAGAGCTTTATGGAAGACCAGAATGCTCAGTGAAGGCTCTATTAGGTACTAAGTGAGCCATGCAGGATTAAAGAAAAAGCTCTGATCAGAGTCATTCACGAATGTAGAAACATTAATGTTTGGGCTTTGGGGAAATATGTTCCTGATTAAACTACTGAATGGAAACAATTGGATGTACAGTAGAACTCAAAATGAAACCAGACATGCTCAGAAGATGATATACTTCAGTCAGTTTGAGGATGCTCTGCTGTTCTGGAGAAGCTCCTCACTGCTGAAAGTTGGACGCAGAAGTCTCGGAGGTGACCTGTCAACCGTCTGCACACAAAGCCAGCATTTGCCCGGTCGTACTCACCCGCAGATCCCAGCCGCAGCTTTTGTCCCGGATTATCCCAGCAATGCGCGGGTGAGGTCTACATGATCAAGTCCTGCTCCCTGCACTTTGGAGGCGGCAGTTCCTGAGCGCCTCTGTCACAGCGACACGTGGGAGGGGTCTCACGCGTGACGTCGCTGCGACAGAGGCTTTCCTAATCCTCCCCTCACACTGCGCTCCTCCTCCTTCTCCTCTTCCTCCTCCTCCCAGCAGGAACTCTGCTGCTTCTTCAATAATAAATTCAAAGTTGGAGGGAAGGACTCCCTCCTCTGAGCGCACACAGGAGCTCTCCTCGCTCTTACGGAGGAGACCTGCTTTCACTTGAGCGCGTCAGCAGAGGCCACACACAGTCACACTCACCCTCTCCGCCGTGGTCATGCACTGCAGCTTCATCTGCTTCAGGTAGGTGGCAGTGAGAGGCATGTTGTAGTCAATGAGGTCCGGGACCAGAGATGATGGTCTGTCGTTCTCTAACAAAGAAAAGCAGCAAAGTCACACCACTGCATCCAAAAGGGAAAAATATTTTAACCACTTCAGAAGAAATAATGTCCATTTACTAAATATATCTTTCTGACATGCCACTAAATGTGACTTCATTATTGTAGGACAGAATTTGCAGCTTCATAATGAAAACCAAAATGAAATCAGATGTCATCAAAGGTTTTAACTTAAATATTTTACATTTATTTCACCATTCAATACCCTAAATTATTTTTTGATCCTCTTTGAGTTAACAAACAAATCTTTAGAGTACATGTCAAGGCCCCAGGGCCGGGTCCGGCCCTCTAGGTAATTATATCCGGTCCTACAGATCATTTAATTTTATTTCATTTCATTTTGATGTTATCTTGTGCTAACCTAAGGTGTGTTTTAAATTTTGGCCCTCTGCGTGGTTGAGTTTGACACCCCTGCTCTAGAGCATTTTGTTCAGTTTCTTACTATTTATGTTTTTGTGGCTTTTCATTAATAAAATGTAGCTTTTAAACAATCATGATGATTGAGTTATAATAGTGGTGATTTTTTCTTATAATACTATGTTATGGCAGCAGCACATACTAGTTCCTTTAAAAAGAAAATACATCCTGTGTCAAATAAGTTCTGCTTTCTTTTAATTAAAAAATGCAAGAAAGCCAACTCAAACATGGCTTTTTCTATCATTCTGGTGCACGTTCAGCATGTTTTCTCCTTTTATGATCAAATATAAGATGAAAATATTAGCGTAGAAGTCTAAATTCTATATTCTTAGAAAGCAGTTGGACACTGTTGTACAACAGAAGATGAAAATATGAGGTTTAACCCATAAGAACCCATGGTGACATTGGTGTAGCAGAAAAATATCAGAAAGGAATTCTGTTGTCGTTTTGGTTTGTGTTGTATTTCACATAATTTCATTTTTAGGAAAAATGGGTCTGGGTTTTTATGGGTTAAGATTATTCCAATAACAGTAGATTAAAACTTTTACCATTATTTTGCTCCATTATCTGATATGTTTGAAATTTAAATAAAATTTAACCTTATTTACTTTAAAATATTAAACCAAAACTATAAATCCTTTAGCATTTTACTTCAAAGTCAAAGAGCATATGTGGAAGAAAAAAAGTGGCTTCATATAGGAAACTGCCTTATCCACCAGAATTGGAGTTTCTGGGGAGAATTGAACTCTCCTAGTTCTGGAAGGAATGGAAGAGGAATCGTGAATCTGCTGCAAAAGTCCCAGGTCAGCAACCTTACTGGAACATGTGCACATCAGTGCACCCGGCATGCAGAGAACGCACATCTGTGAAGGTGTGACTAATGCCTTCCTTTAGCTGGATGACCACATAGCATGCACGCACTGCAGCAGCACAGCTAGATATCATAAAAGAGACGGGTTGTTTTGAAAAGGCATCAAATCTAACATAGTTTTAAATATATATAATAAAAATAAACATAAATAAAACATAATAAACAAAGGAAAATCTGAAATTACATTTTGATTTTTAATTGAAAAAAAGGAAAAATCAACACATTAACATCCATTATTTTAGATTACTTGTCAAAAAAGAGCATGAAAACATTTAAAATGACTTAAAATTGAATAATACTTTGAGATGTGAATGTTGTATAATAACATATGTGATTATAAATGATGATATAACTGTGTCACAAAAACACTACTTTTTCTGAGTGTCAACCAACAAAAAAGATCCCCTGGAACAGCAAAACAGTCGGGATCACAATCAAAAAAGCCACATCTTTAAAAGGATCTGTGAAAATAGGTTTTGTTTTAGATCTAAACTACTTTAATTTAAATTGCACGTTAGAAGCTGAAATCTGAGTCTTTGCTGCAATTAAGTAAATCCTGGAATCAAACAATGGTAGTCAAGCTTGTAGTGTTCTCTCACGGCCACTAGAGGGACTCTGCAATCACCTTAGAGCTGTGTGAACTCTCAGGGAGCCAATCCTCTGGAGTCTTTGTTACAGTTTGTCAGTGATGGATATGTACATGATTATTTAAATATGGCTCCATTTAACAGGATGATAAAGATCTAACTTTCTTTTGTTCTGTCTTTTTCCGAATATTTAAAGGAATTCCTTTAACTGCAATAAGAATCAAAGGAACAGCGTGTTTGTGAAAGATGGCATTTTACAAAAACATGGGAGTATGTCGGGTTTCTATGTCAGTGTGTGAAAGGCTAAGCGCTGTAACAAGTCTAAAAAAAATGATCAGGTGGTTGTTTCTGCAGGGAGGGGTTGGATGTGTGAATGAGCGCCTTTACCTTTGAACTCGGCGGCGCTCGGGTTAATGTGCATCCTCTTCTGACACTCTCCACAGCTCATTAGGAACCGAGTCACCGCCTCTCTGGGCAGGAAGGCGTAGGTCTCTGCGATCTGAGGGAAAGCAGAGGACAGGGGGTTCAGGCTGCAGCTGAACTCACACTGGGAGCAGAGCTCAATTTTAAATGTATTATAGTCTGGGAGGGGGGTCAGGGTTTGGCGTTATCTTGACACAATCCTCTCTGGATGGCCTAAATCTAGCTGCAGTCCTCCTGGTTTTTGGAGTCTGAAACACAGCGAGATGTTTTCTGATTGGCGTCCCTCCTGCCTCCTCAGGTGCAGCCGGCTCACACCCCCCCCCTCTAATACTCGGCCGTCCTCTTCAGCCTGTCTGCACTGCCATGCCACCCTCCCTTCCTCACCTCCTCTGGCGTTTCCCTGTAAAATGCGACCTTCACGTGACCATGGAGAGACGGCGGGGGGGCAACCATCCCGTTAGTCCGCCATACCCCCCCCCTCTCACCACGCACACATACGCACGCCCTTCATGGCCCCCTTGGGGCAACAGAGAGGGAAAGGCCACCCAGAGGAGCGTGCACCTCCCAGAAGGCCACAGTGACAGTTCCATATTATGCCCTGCCCCAGTGAGGCAGCCTCCTCAAAAGGGTACACTGGATGAGACGTGACAGGACCTCTCTACAGGGCAGGAGGACTTGGCTCCATGATTTTCAATTCCTGGTGGAGTGGGAGGAGAGGAGGGTTCCAAAACTCCTGCTTCAAAAAAACAATCTGTCCATACTCCTAAAGCTGCAAACAAAGACCCTTATTCCATATAGGCCCCACCTCTGTGGTACGCACACCAAACGGCAGGATCTCGGTACCATGAGGGCTTTGTTTCTCCTATAAACGTCTAGTTGTTTCCCTGGTAACTCCTGATGCTAAAAAAGCTGAGTTTCTGCAGATCTGTTCTTGGATGAAGAGCTTCGAAACACCTGAGAGATCACTGACCTCATTCACAACAACACTTCTCCAAGGATCAATCTCCAGCTTCACTTCAAAGAGAACAATGTTGAAAACATGCTGAAGTTTACAGGATTTCTTCAGAAAAATCTTTTATAATATTGTGCAGAGATGGAAGATTTTTGCACGTTTGAGGCGTACTTTATGCAACTCTTGTAGAGCAGGTTGTTCCCAACACGTCATTTTTTTGAGAAAATTAGGAAACCTTTGCTGTAGAACTCTGTAAGCAGAAAAACTTTTAAATTGTTAGTAAATGTAATCTTTTTTCAATGTGTATTGACTTCACTAAATAGAAAAATATCATAAAATAATTTAAACAGTTTAAGGCAATTTTACAACAAAAAATGTATCTCAAAAACACAAAAAAGTGTGATCTTAACCCATACTTTCAAAGATTAGAACTAAAGTTTTTTTTAAGACATCAGCAATCAAACCTCTCTGTGTGTCTTTACATGAGACAGGTGGACATTTAAATTCCTAATTTGTTACGGAATAGTCAAATGCTAATATTATCCTCATGAAAAAACAGATGTTTAGTGAAAATGTGGAAAAAATATTTTAAAATGTTAAAAGCCATATTTAAATGTTTTTAATTGGTTTCAACTCATTTTTTCTCAGTATCTGCAGGCTTAGAAAAATCTGATGTCACGATCACAGAAGTTGATATTTGTCATTTTTAATAGAAGAAGAAAACACGCCACAGGACAAACATGCTTCTGGTTTCTGAGCATGAACAAAACAATAACCCAGGAGAGTTGATCTATTTGCTCGACCATTTTCCATCTTTGATTTCTTTCAGAAGACAGTTTAAGGATGAGAATGACTTCATCACTAAAATTGTTTCTGTGCTGAATGTCATATACGAAACAGTCACGCAAACATGCATGAACCTGCATGAAGCTATGTCACAGAAAAAACATACTCTTTATACATTAGAAACTTAATTTATTAAAAACTTAAATAAAACACAGTTTATTGTTTTTTGTAAACTAGACTTTATCTTTCCTTTATCCTCAGAATGCATCAGTTTAAGACAGTTTTTCCATCGATATTACTTCTAACACTTCATGCATGAGCACATTTATATTCCTTCTTTTATAAAGTCTTTAGATTTTATGAGGAAATTGAGGTGAACAAATAGAGGATTTCACAAAGTTTGAATTCAGTCCAACAACTTTTAATCTTTTATGTTATTTTTCTAAGTCACGAAACATTTAAATTTTTTTTAATTAAAGACTATTAAAGTCTTATTGATATCAGATCAGCAAAGCCTAGAAACATTAGTCTAAAAGCTAAGCTAACACCGCTAAACTGCAAACAAACATTTGTTTTTTATTAAAGATTTCACTTGCAGGCATTTATCTTCTAATAGGCTCAGTTTATTATTTGTTACTACGTGCTAATCTTCCAGAGTTTCTACATATGTGATTTAGTTGTTCAGCTTGTGCTAACTTCTTTTGAGTTTGCTAGCTTATCGTTTCAGTGATTTTTTTGCTAACAAAAATTAGCAGCAAACATAAAGAGAGGCCCCTTAAGCATGTACGACTTTTTTTTTACTTCAGTTTCTGAGACTCTTGGCGACACTCATACGCCAAAGCAGAAGTTCCAGCTAAGCCCCAATAGCTCACATGGTTGTCAACACATTAGCATTTTTATTTCCCAATCATCTGCCTGTTTTCTGTTGACCACATCAAATGAAACATTACTCTATTAAGATGGTTTAAAGAATTTATTTTTTTTAGTTTACATGCCCTTAGTTGTCCTGTGATGGACTGACACTCAATACTAGCACCTACAAATGGCAGGGATAGGCTCCAGCAACCATGTGACCCCAAAATAGATTAAGCAGGTAGAGTAAAATGGTATGGATGTTCCCATCCAAGTATCACCAGACTCCAACCTTCTAAAAGTGGCTCAACAGGCATAAGAACTTAGTCTGACATGTTTTAAGTGATTAAACCAGGCCAATACTGACTTTCTGGAATGGAGGATTTGCCTCCTCACATCCTCATTGAGAATAATTTCAATTTAAAATCATAGCAAATCAAATGTTAAGGTGGATTCAAAAAAATATCTTAAAATATTTGCCACTGGTAGCAAACCACAAAAAAGAAATGGATAACTTGTATTAGACAAATATGATTTATTTATCCTATAGAGGGGAATCCAGGTGTGTTTGTTTTTAACGTGGCTAAAACAGGAAGTCATAGAGTTGCTGCTCCTTCACTTCTGCTTTTCTGATGGATTTCAAAGGAGAAACACCCGTCAAAAGTCATGTGACTTCCTATTTATTTGGAAATAAACGCAGGTGAGTGTTATGAACAAAGAAACATGACCCTAAAAAGTGTGTTTGATGTGTATGAGCACTGTTTGTATGAATCTGGTGGTGGTTAACTTCCATGATGGGGCGTCTTGCTGCACGTCTTCACATGGAAATGAGATTTCTTCAAGGCTTATTAAGAGTTATTTGTGTCTAAATATCTGTTTGCATGGAAGTGGAAATCGGGAGGCTGTTCGGATGCAGAAAGAGGCACACCCCCGCCGAGAGGGTGAATTGGAGCTGAGTGCCTCACTCCACCCCCTATGATGTAAAGGTGAGGAGACATGAGAGGGAAAACCTGGATCTATGCTGCTTTGACTTTTCATCAAAGACAGAAAATCATGTCAATTTAGGAAAAGTACACAACACAGGTATCTCTCCTTTAGGAGCATGCATTTCATCTGAGCGCTTTATGTTTTTGTTCATATATAATTGCTTAATTTTGCTTCGGGGATCAATATTTCTTTGTTTTGATTAAACTAAAACTGAATTTGCGAGACAGTGCTTCCCTGCAAACACAGATTTCATTATTATTATTATTATTATTTATAGTCTTTGAAGACGTTTAACGTCTAATAGGATCAAATTAAAACAAAAATGTGAACAGAAATTAACACAAACTGATTTAATTGTCTGATTTTTTGCAAGCTTGGGGGGAAAAGCAGAACCTTAAACCTGTGACCCTATGTTAGATGAGTGAATGAACAAGTGAGACTTTGGCAACAAGTGGAGAAAAGATTGCAGATTATCTCTACTTGGTTAATAAATATATTGGCCATGACTCTATTTTCTGCTCCGGTCATTGTTTGAAAGCTTTTACATTTGAGTAAATATGTTTTGTGACCTTTGGAACAGCAGAGAAAGTCCATATACCTGCAGGACGTTCTGCTCCGATTCATGATTTGCTGGATAGTGAACATGTCCTCATCATTTTAAATGGGCTTGCTTAGCATACTCACTGCTTTGTAGGTTTTCTTCTGGCCGGCGTGCTTGGGCGCTCTTCCCGGTCGGCACCCATCTCCACATGCATGGCGTAGATGATGTCAAAGAAGTCCTCGACAACAGCCACGCGCTTCAGGGAGCAGTTCTCCTGGGCTGAGTTCCCGTCGGAACACTGAAACAGAAACAGGCTGTCAGTGCGCGGCCGGGCTGACAGAGAGGACGTGTGTGTGGATGAAAATGCAAGAGGCGGTCTATCGGGCACATGAGTCATGGGTCGTGTGGTTGCAGACAGTTAAACGCGCTCCATGAGGTGCCTTCGCTCCTGCGGTCTTTATATTTTTCCAGCCCCGGCTGGGCCTGCAACCCTCACCTCATCCCTGCCATGTTTAAAAATAACACCACTGACACTGTACAAGACCAGCAGCAGCACCCCCCACCCCCTACCACCACCACCACCTCAGGCAGCCATCCTACCACCCGTACTGCTGACCTAGTCGCCATAGAAACTGCCACTGATTTCTCTCGAGCAGGTGTGCTGGGCAAAGGGTCATGTGACACACCATGAAAGTAGGATCGCCAGGACGACAGGCTCCATCCGCGGCACCACATGGGGCTCTCTGCTCCTCTCTTCTTGGGTGTTTCGTCAACTTTTTGTACACTCCCCACTGCAACACCCCCCCCCCTTCAAGCAAACATGGAAGCCTGACACTGTCTAAACATTACGTGTCAATTTGGGAGTTCTTGTTGGAGTTAAGGAAACATCCAGAGTTCAGAAAGTTACAGGAATTCCCCATCCCTGACATCCCACCGCACTTCCAAGATCGGATTTTCCTTCATCCTCCTCCTGCTTTCCCCCCCCTGCACCTCTGTCCCATCTTTTTTCTCTACCCTCCCTCTTGTACTCGCTCCTTGCTCCTTCTCTCCCAAGTGCGAGGTAATGATCGTTACCATGGCAACTAAAACCAGCTCACAGAGCGGGTTTGTTTTAATCCGGCCCTCTGCCTCTCCTCTCCTGTCGGCCCGGGCTACATGTGATGATAATAAATGAAATAATGGCGACCCTCCGCCTCATCATCACAGCTGTAATCTATCGTGCTTAGAGGCATCGCATCCTTTCCCCCCTTGGTGACATCACCGCCGCTGAAGCGGCTGCTGCCGCTGCTGCTGCGACTGCAGCTTGGGACAATGGTGTCAGGTCCATTCACGCTGGATTTGGATTATCTCCTACCACTGTGGGGTGTGCGGTTGCACCCACTGAATCCCTCAATGAAATATCTGCCATAAACACAGGAAATTCAGCTGGGAGCGTTTCCTCTGACCTAAATCAATACAGAATATTCCATCCGCCGCTGCAGAAGTCTCAGGCCAGAGGGTTGGATGCTACACGGGCAACATCCAATCATCATTTGTGAGATGCTACCTCAAGAACCTTAGATGTTTCAGTTAAAGTCCCTCTCCAATCATCTTTTGGCCTATTTTAAAGCATTCCCAGTGGTCCTTTAATTATGATTATGCCAAAATGTATCCAAAACAAAACAACTTGTTCCATTTTCTAGGACATAGTTTCTGCAGAGCGGCCGGAGTTCATTAGAAATCTGCCTCCTACACTTCTGTTTATGCAGTACCTTACAGCCGCTCACAAGCCCAACCTAACATCATTAGTGCATCAAAAATGACCAACAGTTTTAGAGCCACCCAGACGTCTCATTTTGAAAAAATACTAGCGCAGATGATGAAAAGAAAGACATACACGGATCCATTTGTCTGCAAGTGGATGCATCAGAATGGAGCAGAGCAGCTTAACTTTATCAGGAGTCAGCGCTCTGTCTCCCCCTCTGGTCACCAGCAGGAACCATCTCCAGAGTACTGACTGCACTACTTCTCCCAGCAACCCCAGCACACAGTACCTGGATCCTGCAAAGACATTCTCATAGTATTTGGTGTTTGAGATCATGCTGGCGGACACAGCGCTGCGCAGATCGCCTGGATTGCGGTGCATGTTGGGTAGTTGTCAATCATCATGAAAATATCGTGAGATAGAGGCAGATGGAAGGCGCCTACTCAGGCGGAAGCAGCTAGAAATCTGGTGCTGCACTGGCTGCAAGCTGCCTAGATGACTACAAAACAATGCATTGTGGGAAACGGTGTCCTGGCAGTTCTTGTACTTCAACGTGATGCTGATCAGAAATGACTGGCGGTAAATGAAGGGAATTTGTGCATTTGTAACTCTTTCTGGAAAATGGTGAATCACTGATGAAAACATAAACCAAATTTTAAATAAGCTGTGATTATATGCTATTGGTGCCTTTAAGTTCATTTTGATCTCAATTTTGTTTATTTCACTAAGACAATGGACATTAAATTAACGCAACGGCTACTTTTCATCTGTTGTCTGTGGACAGATGATAAAAATTTATATAAAAAACATAAAAGTAAAGTACATACTAAAGAGGACAGGCACATTAAAAGTCGACTGAATGTTGAGTACAACCCAGACTTCCTGTTCTTGTTCTGTTCGCCCTTTTCTCAGGGGCCTTTCCCGCCCCCCGCCTGTGGCCGCCTGGTCTTGCCAACGATCCAGGCGAGGCGCAAGTGATCTCGAACACAACTAATGTTTGTGTCACCCTGCCTGAATTACCGAGCGTTTCCATCTGGACCTGATCTTCTGGGTATCTGATCCTGCTTTATCTCCGGTACTTGCTGCCTGCCCTGACCCTCGCCTGGACTCTGACTACTCCAGTCTCTTCTTGGATGATCCCATGCTCGTGATTGGACTTTTTGGTTGTGCTAAGTTCCTGTCTGAACTAATAAACCTGCTGAACATGGAACCAGCTATCTGCCTGTTCGTGACAGCCATAGTAACATCCATTCCAACAGCCTTCTTCTATCTGATTCACTACAATTTGAGCAAATAGTCATAAATGCAACATTGAGCTTAATTTTCTTAATATGTATTCTCTATCATGAGCAAAAACATGTTAAAAACATCGCAGTGGGTCTTTAAATTTGCAAAAAAAACAAACTAAATAATCCCACTTGAGGGATTGTGTCTAAGACTCATAAAAATCCTATAATCTCGACTTTTGAGGACTTCCTAGTTACAAACAGGAAGCTTCCCGTGGCCCCTCCTGCACTCATGAAACTCCATTTCCAAACCCGAGTCAACGGGGAGTGCAGCATCCCTCTCTAAACGCAGCATGGGTGTGTTTTAAAGGACTAACTGTGTAGAGAGAAGAGCCTCCAGAGGAAAAAAAAAAACATCTGTTGAGCGTTGTTGTTGGATGTTTGGCCTCCTCAGCACCGTTCCGTGTTAGAGAGCAAAGGAGACATGGCAGCATCCCTAATCGCCAACAACACATCAAAACTCTTGCCCTCCTTCTCCTTCTCCTCCTTCTCTCCAGCTTTCTAATCCCGCAGGATTTTTTTTTTTTTTTTTTGCTCTCCCCAGTCACTGTACAACCAGCCCCCATCCCCTGCGCCTCCCCCTGTCCCACACCAAACCGCTCTGTTGCTAGGAGACTGGAGGGGTTGAGTCGGCTGCCCCCACCCCCGCTGGCAGTCTCACACACACATGCACAGACGCCGGAGCGGGGAGAGGAGAGTGGAGCGGTCCTGCGCACACGCAGGTCAGGATGAGGAGGAAGAGGAGGTGGTGGTGGGGGGAGGTTCATGGGAAGCAGCTGGGTCACAAAGACGGGCCAGCGCCAGAGATAAGGGAGGCAAAAATTAGCTCTGTGGCTGCACGGGCGAGTGCGACAAGTCCAAATCAGAAAGGCGGCTTTGAACCTAACTTTTAAAGCCAAGCAGAAAATAAATGGAGATTTTATTCCCTTAAGTTGGCCGCGCGGTAAGTAGCTTAAGTGGAGGAAGCTGTGTGTTTAGGTGTGTGCGCGCCCATGAGAGGGGAGAGTAAAGATGGCTGTGTCAACAATACTCGTGACTCAGATTATCTCACTGCAGATGTGACAACAGGTCGTCTTTTAAAGTCCCATCTTCCCCTGTAAATCTGTCAAGTAGCTAATGAACACATAAATGCAACAAGCCCTGCTGCTCCCATGTGTGTGAGTCTGTGTGTGTGTGCCATGGGGACTCAGTGCAATATAAAGGTTTATATGACAGAAACCTGGGATAAAAAGACACCTTCACCTCCACAATTCATTTCTCTTTCTCCTTTCATTCCCTGCCCTCCTCTCCACTTCATAAAGCCCCATCATTAAATCCACATTAGCTGCTCCGAGCACGAGCCCTCTGTCCGACTTCGGTGTGTGAACATCTGCGTGTGCTGCTGAACATTATTTGATGGAGTGTGTGACATGCCCCGCGTCCCGCAGACGGTCCCACCGGCCCCGCAGACTGTTGACGTTCCAGTCTGTGACTCAAAAGTGGGATGGAGGCGTGCATCGCCGCATCCCAGAGTCCACCTCGCCGCCTCTGTCCCACTTTGTTAAACGTCAGCCCCGCCACGGTGTGGAAATTGACAGTAGCGGCGTGCCCGGGAGATTATTGTCAGTGTGTGAGCGTGTGCACGGCTCAGACAATCTCCCACACAGGGGGGGAGGCCCCCGGGCCAGTTAAAAATGGTGTTAATTTCTCCTCCTATGGGAAAGCAAAGAACGGTCTCTCCATGGCAACAGAGCGAGCGCTGAAGGGAGGAAACACAGAGCAAGCGATCAGCGACCCCCTCTTTGTACGAGCCCATATACATGCACACACCACCACATAGGGACACTATGGATCCAGTCAGTCACTTACAGTAAGTCGCAGGAGCTTAGCAACACGTGAAAGGGGCCTAATGATGCTGAATTCAACTTTGGATGCACCTCCACCTCTCCGAGCATCTCCACACAAGGAGGGGGTCTGCAGATCAAGGGGGACCCCAACGAGCGGGAGCTCCTTCCCAACCAAAACCGGACAAAAGCGACGGGAGATGCTCGATGCAAAACTAGCTCTAATGGGGGGGTTCTGTTGACTGTGAGGGCCTTCTACAAAAGCTGAACTCTTGTGGGAAATGCAGACTAATTAATCAGATAATGATGATGTTCTTCGTCCCATCTGATGTGAGGTGCAAACACCGAAAGACCCCCCTTTTTTTAAGACAAAGGAAGAGATCCCCACTTCTCATTTCAACCAGGAAACAAACTTCCTTAGAAATGGAAAAGGTTACAGCTGAGCCTGGTGTTGGATTGGAAACTTAAAAACTGGAATATCTACCCAAAAAAGACAAAGTAGTGTCTTCAAAGTCTGACCACAAACAGAAAACTGAAAGATCTTTACTTTTAAGAGACTCAAATAAAAGAAAATGTGTTACTTCTGACTTAAAAACAAATAAACCATGCAAAAAAATTGAGCCAGGGGCAGAGCTACAGGGGGGCAAGGGGGCCAATGCCCTCCAGCAAAAACAGCTTTACATTGTAAATGTTTAAAGATACATTAAACAAATAAAACTATTCTAAATACATATTTGTTACCCTTCCTTGTGCAATTTCCTGTTTTTATTCTCCCATATAAAGGATGCTGGTGACACAATTCAGAAAAGGTTGGATTTTAATTCTCTAATTCATTTTTTACATTTTCATAAAAATAAATGATTTTTCTTCAAGATATAAACAGTCGATGTGTGATTTAATGCATTAAATTGAACAAAAATGACATTTTTATGATTAAAATGATCTCTTATGTACAAAAACTATATAAAAAGCTGTTTTTGATTGAAAAAAAACCTTTAAAGAGAAAAATCAATACATTGATTTCATGAACCGATTTCTCAATTAAATATTTATTCGATTCACTGGAGCTCTACTGTTTAACCCTTGTGCTCTCTTATAGGGTCCAGATGACCCCACCCTTACATTGATGTGTGATCCGTCCCATGACAAAGGTGGACAGGATTTTATGTCTCCCCGGGACACCAGTGAAGATAAAAAATCCTTGAAAAGAAAAAGTTCAGCGTGTTGTCTTGTGGGTCCAGATGACCCCACTTTTAATGTAAACATGCCTAGGATAGCACAAGGGTGAAATAAAACAAAAGAAATCGGAACAAAGCAACACACATGAACATTTTCCGGCTGTCAGGCCTTTTTGTTTGGTTTGGTGCTAACCAGATCATCATGGCTGCATGTCCTGTAAGACTGCAGCACTTGATCGCCCGGTTGCAAGTGAAAGGAGCCCATATTTTCAGAACTCAGTTGGCATAGCAACTAAAAGCAACAGCCCGCCATATTTCAGAGTTTTCATAACAAGTCGGCGGAAAACGCAGAGAAGCATCAGAGTGTTTCTTTTGAAATTGGCTGCACTTGGGGTGGAAAAAAAAGCCTTGTGCTTCCACTGTGTGCTGCTCAGTGATGCACCTCTGTGTCTGTCTCTGGTCCCCTCCTCCTCTGTAGCATCCTCTAATCAGGACATAATGAGAGCTAAACGAGGTTGCATCTCCTCACTGAAGGCTGCTGGATTCTCCGAGCAGTGGCGGGGCGAGGCAGCGTGAGTGGGAGGACAGAGACGGACAGAAAAACACAGAAAAATAATTCTGTGTCCGGCTTGAAAGGAGGCGCCCACACTGGAGCCTGTGCTGCTGCTGCTGCGTCCCGCCGCCGCCGTGCACTGAAGTCGCCTTGTATGCTTCACTGACGCACAGAAGAGACCCTCTCTGTCTGCACATCAGCCTCCATCCATCCCTACCCCCACCCAGGCTCCTGTCACTTAGCCCCGTGCCTGCCCACATACAGAAACTTGGCACACCCTGGGAGCAGCTGCAGTGGGCCTTCCAGTGCTTGAGCACCAGGGACACGCCCCCAGCCGTGCAGCCCTGCGAGCAGCCACTGGCCATTGTGTGTGCATCTTTGCACGTGTGTGTCACTTTTCCACTTGCAGACGATTTCCAAGGCAAAAAGTGGGTTTTCTGATTCAACCGGTTTGACTGTGACTCATCAGAAGTGTTTTAAAAATCCCCCAAACAAGGCTGAGTCAGGGGTGGGGGGGCTCCCTTCTGGAAAAAAGCACCTTTTGATGATGACAGGACCCCTGTCTTGGTCTCAGACAACCCCGATCTGAAGAACTAGAAATGTCAGCCAATCAGCTGCTCAGTTCAGGCCCCATCTGCACCTGCAGAGACCCGGCACACCTGCCCTCCCGCCCCAGAGGGAAACATAATATTGAGCCGAGATTAGAGGAGTTTTGTGACGGCAGCTCAATCTAAACTGCTCATTCACACAGGTAAAACACCTGTGGAGGGATCAGCATTCGGCTCGGGCCGGGGAGGGAGGGGGGGCTCAGCCTCTAATCCAGGCCAATATCTCCTCTAAATTACTAATAGAAAATGTGCCTCTGCTCTTGGAGGTCCGGAGAGACTCTGTCCCAGCAGAGAGGGTGGAGGGGGCCTCCATTTAAAATGGTGGCTCTGTAAGGCCAAAAAACACCAGACAAAGACTGAGCTTTTAGAGCTGACAGTTCATCATGAACATGTTTATCTTTCTAGTTCCCCTTTTTTTTTTTTTTTTTTTTTGAAGAGCCTGTGGTTTAACCCTTCAGGCCCCAGCCGGACAGATGCGTCCATTTCACTGAGGAAGCATCAGCACCTCCCAAGAAGTGAAGTCTGAGCACCAGCTGTGGGCGTGCGTCGCTATCAGTCCCGACCAGAGACCCTTTTGTTTCCGCCACGGCCCCTCACGTGGTCACCCACTTTCCTTTTAACGCTTCTGCTTTTTGGGGAGTTTTTTTTTTTTTTTTTTTTTTTTATGTTGGATGTGTTTCTGAATGTAGAGAGAGGGATGGAACAAGTGCAGCCTGTACAATAAAATGCGGCAGATGCAGGCTATCCTGGGCTGCACAGGTGTTGCCAGAGCAACGACTTCCTGCGAGCCGACACGCATCCTGCCCAGCACAATGAAAAGTCTGCTACGTCAAGATATCTGACGCTTAAACGGCTGACAGAATAATGTGCTGCTTTTCTACCGCATCTTTGGCTTTATTTTATTTTTTTCTGAAGCATCATCCGGAGGATGCGCTGGTCTCGGTTCAGATGGGACAGTGCGCGCGCGCGCGCGCAACTGAAATGAAAACCATTTTTATGGGGGGAAAAAAATGTATTTTTTTTTTTTTTTTTTTTTGTTCTTTTAAGTTGGCTTTAATAGTCTGTGGCTCATCCCAACAGAAGCCGACCCCCCGCGCGCCAACATGCCTCTGCATCCACGTGCGCGCGCGCCCCAACACCACATAGAAATAAATAAATAAAATAAAAAAGAATGCGCTTCAGGAGGTCCAAACACAAACCAACTCGTGCCCCGCAAACCCCCATGCCGATGACAGGACTTCGAGCTCAGTGGAGAGATGGCCGCGCGCGCGTACCCGCGCGCCATCCAGCCCACCTTCGATATACAATTGCCATCGCCAGGAGGCACCGGCGTTGCTATGGCAGCAGGGATGAGAGTACACGGGGCTTGCTCTGGCTGGGATCCGGACAAAAGTGGGGCTTCGTCGGGACCACGGAACATGAAAGGGTGACATTTGTGCGCGCGTGGGTGCGGAATTTAACGGTGACAAGTTACAGACGGAAACGGGACACCTCGCGCGCGTGTGCACGACGTACACACAAACACACACTTTACCGTTGACTTCACCGGGACGTATAGAACGGGTTTTCCCGGCGCTCCCTTCTTGTTGTGCTCCCCCAGGACGTTGGTCCCGACCTGGAACCCTTTGGACTTCACCCAGAATTTGAATTTGGCGTTGATGTGGCTGTTGTCGACGTACACGCCGTCCGACTCGTCGTTCTGCAACAGTGTCTGCATGATTTTGTTGTATTTTCTCCGGGTCACCGTCTTTGTTTTGCCGGAGTCTCCGTAAGTTCGGAGGCACCAGTCCTGAAATTCTCGGAACATCTCAGCCTCCAGCACGACCGGACTCCGGCTCCTTCTGCCCGCATCCACCACGCACGCCTTTTTCGTTGCCATCGCTCCCCCTCTCCCTCTCCCTCCGTCTGAACCCGTTCAAACGGCCCAGGCTAATAAAGAGCAGACTTCCTCCTCCTCCTCCTCCTCTTCTTCCTCCTCCTCCTCCTCTTGCTCCCCTGCTGTCGCGCGTCCGAGGCTCGGTTCGGGGGGTTCTGGAGCGCACGCCTCCGAGTGGCCCGGAGAGCGGAACACCTGTTTGCAGATGAGCCGTGCTGTCCCGAGTCGCAGCGGGGTGAAAAAAAAATGTCACTTCCTCACATCATCATCAGGAGGTGGGGGGCTGTCCTAAGCTGAGCGCCTTTCTCCCACCTGTGCGCAAAACGCTCCGCACAAGGGTGGGCTCTGAAAAAAACGCACACAGTCGCTTAAAACAACAAAGAAGACAGACAAAAGCGGGGAAACAAGCGTCCCTTTCGCTTCCTATCGACCTACTTTCTAACAGCCAACACTATTTTCGGATGAGGGTTGCTTCACCCTGCAAGAAAAAAAAAGCTCCTATCGGCAATGGCCACAACCGACCAACATGCGCCACCTGGGACCTCTCAGCTCCTCACACCTGTTTGAATCTCCTCATGACAAAAACTTCAACACAGCTGAATTTTAAGCTCAAGAGTCCAATTTTAAAGCAAAAAATAATTATCCATCCACTTTTTAAGCACATATATTTTTCAAATTTTGCTATTTTTTCCCCTTAATAATGTAGCTTTTAAAAACAATCCCAAAGTGACGGAGTGTTTGTAAATGTCCCAGGTTGGACTGACTTCTCCACAGAACCAGTTTCCTCATTGTGCGTGTGTGTGTGCGTGAGTCTGACTCCTCCTGGCCTGTGCGTTATGGGCCCATGCTGGCGACGGTGACTGCTGCTGTTGCCATGACAGCAGAGCAGCAGAGTGTCTCCGGCCGTGCAGAGGGTGAGTGGGATGCCCCATCCTCATCTCTCCATCCTGACTCAAACACTGAAAGAAAAAAGCCCCACCTCGAGCGAGCGAGCGAGCGAGCAGCTCAGCACCAAACCGTCAGATGGAGCAAACTGTGGGGGCATGGATGCACCGCCTGCTAAATGGCCCAGGCCCTTCCCTGCTATTTCATTACATTTCATCATTCGGCATCATGTTGTCTTCACACAGGACTGGCCTGCATGCTGGATCAGCCTCCCTCTGCTGCACATGAGGAGAGCATCTTCACCATCACTCCCTAAACTGAGGGAGGGGTTGTTGGAGAACCAAAATGCTGGGGAATCTAAGACATGGTGAAACAATTTGGCATTAAATTACACTTTAGTTCCAAATGATCAGAACAAAGGTCATCTGTGATCCCTTCAGATCAGGCGGGATAGAAAACGGTGGATCTCCTTAAAAAAAGGTCAAGAGAGACAACGGGAGGCAGACAGACGGGAAATCGCTCAGAAATGAAATAAAAGAACTCTTTGAAGCCAACAAACATCATTGGGAGGATCTTGGTGATCACTCAAAAAAAAACCAAGCAGACAGGACAAAGTGCCAAAATGGTTAGGGGAGACCAAATCTGGACGAACCAGAAAAAAATCCTCCTGAAGAATGAGGAACATCTCATGCTTTAGCCACAACTCCCCTTGTGGGCAGATGTGAATTGGCAAGAGTCTGGCGATACAATCTGTACCACGCCTCATGATACGTATCATGATATATCCCAAACCTGTACCAGAACAATTTCCCACTTCTTTTTTAAAAAGAGTATGACTTAAAAAAAAAAAACTCAACCTGAATATTACTACACCTTTCATGGTAATAAAATGATCTAATTCATTTTATGTAATGATTAAACTGCTAAACACTGTGTCTCATTTACAAGTTTTTTTTACTCAGGCACATTTATGGTGCTTTTTCCATCCTGAATTAAGAAATAGTTGTTTTCAAAAGGACCATATCATGATTTTCTAAAGCCTTTCAGAGGGACCTATTCATATATATGATCATATATTACATTTGGAAAACTAAAAAACAAATAATTTATGAAATATCAGTTGTTGTTTTTTTTAGCTTTTTCTTGGAAGTAAAACGATTTGAATCCTGAAGCTCCGCCCGCCGCTGCGTGTGGCTGCCGTCCATTTCATGATGTCATCCTAGAGCCTTTCTTTCTTTGTTTCTTCCACAAAAATAAACAGTATCCAAATTTTTTTAAAGATGGATGCACATACCGCATATCTGCCTCTAGTTTTTTTTTGCTGAAATCGGGTGTTGGTGTTAGACTGGGGGCGGTGCTGTCAGGGCAGATTCTTCCTGGAAGGGGCTGTTTTTGTGGGTAAGGGAGGGGCTGCTGCTGAGAGTGCAGGTTTTTAGAGGATTACTCAGAAATTCTTGAATGGCTCAAAATACCGCTTTGGGGTTCTTCATAGTCAGGAATGAACAGTATAATGCACTTAAAACCTCAAGTTGATTTTTTTTTTTTTTTTGCTAAATGTATCCTCTCCAGTACTTTTAAATGATTGTAGTTGTTTTGGTGTGGCATAGAGCTGCTCAAGCAGGTTCAGTGTGCTGCTAACCAGCAATCAGGTGGAACAAAAAAGTAAGACACTGAATTATGTTTGCATTTTAGATCCATACAAGTATTGCCAAAGGAAATATTGCAATAAATCGATTTTTCCCTACACTCCTAGTGGATATAGATGTCTGCAAGTGACCCACAGGATTTTATTTAAGAGTGAGCCCGTAGATAGAAAATGTTCATTTGTTCCTCAGGCATGCTGCAGGCAACAGGTGAACACGTAAACAACACATAACGGTAAGTGTGTAAATGAGATGTTAGCATGTCTGAAAGATTTCATTTCCCATCGTCTCCCACTAGCTTACAGCCCCTCAACATCACAACCTAGCAAAGCCAGTGCAACAAAAATGGCGACTAGTATTGGACCTATCTAGATATGTAATTTTAAGCCAAAGACATACATGGGTTTATTGTCCAGAAGCTGTAGTTTGCATTCAAGTACTGGCTTTTTCAACAGTGTTTTTTCATCTGCTTCTGATTCATCACAATTTATATTCAAAAGAAATACTCAGAAACACAGTTTTAATCCTAATTTTCTCCAGATTTGTCCCTTATCATTAGAAAAATGCTACGAGAGCATGTTTAAAAACACCAAAAACAAATCTGATGCAGTCACTCTTCTCTTTGACCCTCTACTGGTCTGGACATCCTAAAAACCTGCATGTGACTAAGAGATCACTGAAAACCTCAGAACGGGTGAAGTTAAAAAGAAACATCCCAGTCACTCCCTTAAAACACACAGATACGTCTGTTTGTCATCATTTTAACAACAGTGGATCTCAGAGGTGAAGGCAGCCACAGCAGAAAAGTCTACTGCTGAATCTACAATCAAAAATACTGCAATCCATTAAACCCAAAACCCCTCCAAAAAATAGACTTCATGATAGAAACTGAAATAAATGTTTTGTTTTTTTTTAATTAATGTAAAACATAAATATATACAATGTAAAACCAACTTAAACTTGATATGAGGGAGTGACAGACAGACTCTGACACCTAAAACCACGGACTGAGATGCACAGAGGACTACAGAACGCAGCTGTTCTGTTTTAACGTAGAGTTAACATGAATGAAGGGAAACAGAAACAGAAGATGAATGGAAAGAAATTGATCCAGAGAGCTCGCAAACATTAGAAAAACCTGAACACAACGCAACTCTGAAGCGATCGCACCAGTTCCTGCAAATTCAACCAGCTCCAGCTCATTTTGCTCAACAGCAACTTTGTCCAATGACCGCAATTCTGACGCAACTTTGTCCAAATTGCTCCAATTTAGAACAGATACCACTTTCAAACGTTCAGCTACGGGGCGGTGGTGTGTTGTCACATTTTTGTGATGTTGATTTGACATTGATTGTATTTTTACAAGAAATTTCAGGGATAAAAACAAAAGAAAGAGACAATTAAAGTAGTACAACATAGACGTATAATTCATAAATTGATTAGAAAATAAATAACATAAAAAAAGA
The DNA here is from genome assembly GCA_003999625.1 of Oryzias javanicus. Classification (NCBI taxonomy): domain Eukaryota; kingdom Metazoa; phylum Chordata; class Actinopteri; order Beloniformes; family Adrianichthyidae; genus Oryzias; species Oryzias javanicus. The sequence continues at coordinate 23,760,649 of CM012443.1, forward strand.
GTTGGACAGGGATGTGGTGGTTAGTCACAAAGGCTCTAGTTCGACTCTCGACGTGGACTTTTCTGTGTGGAGTTTACAAGTTCTCCTCATTTGTGGGTTTTCTCCAGGAACTTTTCATAAGTTAATAAATGATTCCGAACTGTCTCCAGGTGTGTGTGTGTGTGTTTATGTGTGTGGCCTTCCAAATGACTGGCGATTTGTTCTCACCCAACAGCTGGGATAGGCTCCAGCAACCCCATAGTCTCCAATGGATTCAGTTGGTTCTGAATTTGGATGGATGACCAATGGAGACAATTAGTGAAAAACCATACTGGAAAAAAAATAAGGTCATGAAGGTCAACAAAACAAGGCAGTCTGTCACTAATGAAAAATCCTTTCCCTCAGGTTCCAACGTGATGAAGTCAATTCAATCGCCTTTTTTCGTGGTATGGACATCACCTGATTTTGCCATTTTGGAACCAGACGACGTTAATAAGCAGCGATTGGTCCGAGAATCTGTCAATCAAACTCTTTGAACCTTTGAGGTGGGACCAGTGAGCCCTACAAGCTCCTATTGAGGCATCTGATTGGCCAGTTTATAACTTGAATAACTTAAAATAAAGAAAAGTTATTATTGAAAAATAGGTTTAGCTAGAACATGTTAAAGAGACACCAGATCAAAGATTGTTATTATTGATCAGGTCTAAATCTATGAGATTTGGTTTTCAGTGAGTACTTGAAGGGGGGAGGGAATGATCAGCCTAGTTCTCTCTATGTACTGTCTATGGTAAAACCTCATTATACCAACTCTTTTTTTCTCTGGTTAAAATTGAACTTTTCAATGTCATTTACATTTTGCAACATTTACTAAATGTGCTATAATTATGTAACTGTTCAGGTTTTATCATTGCTTGCACAAGCATTAAAAGAAGCAAATAAAAAAAATATCTGTGTAATGAGAAATATCATCAATGCCGTGCATTTATTACAAAGTTACATAAAATTATACTTTAATAAAACGGGTAAAAACAACAAACACTTTAAATTTCATACTTCCTTTTATAACTTTAACCAGGAAATAATTATTAAAGGATATTTTCAACTTTTATTACAGCTTTTTAGAAAACGGTTGCAGCTTTTTGTGCCACAAGAACAACAAAAAACAAACAAAATTCTGATTATTTATATGTAGGCAAGCAACAAATTAGTTGTTGTACAAAAGACTCAGATATTAGAGTTGTCTCTTAAGTTTCACTTTCGGTTTTGAGTTAGGCGCATGCGCTCTAGGAGAGAGACGTCATCATCGGGCTCCGGCACAGCGTGCTCTCTGTCTGCTTCTCTCCGTGCGTGCGGGTGTGCCGCTGCGTTATCGCTTGTTAGAAAGTTCCCTCGAGTTGTAAAGTGTGCAAAGTGTGCGTTCATGACCAAGTAAGTTATTCCTTAATGTATGCTTTTCTTTGAGGAGTTTTAATGCATTTTAGTTTGTAATGTGCCGCTAAAGAAGTGTTAATTGTCTGATATCGCGCACGGAGCGCACGTGGTCGTGCACGTGGTCGTGCACGTGGGCACGTACCATTTATGTTATGTTTTTCTTATAATTTAAGTCATATACTGAGATTGTATTTATTTTCTTATTTTGCCAGAAACCACACACACACACGCATAGTCGCCTACAAAGACTGGATGTAAAGTTCAAGTGTGGAATACAGTTGATAAAAGCCATCCTCCTGCCTCTGTCCTTCATTCCACCATCTAACTGCAGTAGCCTCATCCAGGCCTTGACGTAGTGCTCTGGCCGGTACTCCTGGGTTGAGAGTGGTTTCACACCTGAACAGCAGTTAACCCTAGAATCTCACCCACATTAATGGTCCTTCGAGCCGGATGAGACCACACTTAACCCATTAAGATGGATGAAGCCTGGAATTATGAAGTGAGTGGAGCACGCCCCGGACGAGTAGTTCGTCCCCCTATTCGGTTTGAAGATTATGAGGTGGATCTCAGGAATCCAGCCTTCCGCGAACACGAGTCAAGAGGACTTTTGACCCAATCCCCTGAAGCAGCCAGCATAGTACCTGACAGAGATCCAATAGCAGTGGAAATGGACTCCAGCTACGCTATTGATAGACTGTGGCATGAGCGAGATAACCCAGTGGTCCAGCAGTCACCCCATAGTTCCATTCAATACCGACTGAGAGACCCAACCCTCCTTCAATATGCTCCTCTTCCAAGGCCACAACAGTCAATTTCTCCAAATCCACAGCTTGAGGAGATCCGCCAGGAAAGGCTCCTCCTTCAGCAATCACATCAGCGGATGGCTGCAGATTATGAGGACATGCGTGCTATGCAGCGTGACATTTTAAGGATGATGGACACAGCAAATACTGTTCCACGCTGCCAGTCACCTCCAGGAGCATATGCCAATCCTCCAGAAGAAGTGGAGAATGGTCAAGAAGACTGGCCACCACCCCCACCTCCAATTTGTGATGACATGGAGCAGGTAGAAACCCAGTCACCTGTGTTGGAGCGCCTTGATAAAATGATGAGTGAGCTTCAAATTCTGCGCAGCCAAGCGCTCTCAAAGCAGCAGAGGCAGCCACTGTCAAGTAGACAACCCTCAATCGACACAAAGTCAAGACCTCCAGATGTTGATTCCCACAGTCGTTACCATCGCTATGCTGAAGATCACCTTCCAGCATCCCCAGCCCCAATCAGGCTAACTTCAACACCCCATCATGTGCAGATGAGTCCTCCAAATGTCAATCTTCAGTCTACTCCTGGGTCCAACCACCCCCCTGCACCCAATCAGTTATACAGCCAGAGTTCAAGCCCTGATGCAACCTACCACGGACCTCGCCCATCAATCCCAAACCTCGTCAACCGAGACCCTGGAGAGTTTGCCCACCTCAAGATGGCGCTGGAGAACCTACTTCCTCCCGAGAGTAGTGAGCTGTTTAAGTACCAGGTACTGATTAATCACCTGAAGTTGGAGGATGCTAAATTCGTGGCTGAGGCTTACATCTACTCACCAACCCCATTCACCGACACCATGAGAACCTTAAACGAGAAGTTTGGTCAACCTCATCAACTTGCATTGAAGAGAATAGCTGCAGTGATGAATTCTCCTGACGTCAGACGAGGTGATGCTGTCGCCTTCGAGAGGTTCTCCCTGCAGGTTCAGTCACTGGTGGGTATGCTGAAGACCCTAGGCCCTGATGGAGATGTGGAGCTGCGGTGTGGGTCCCATGTCGCACAGCTACTTAGTAAGCTACCCCCTGAACATAGAGCGGAGTTCCGCAGGTGCATGTTCAACCGCCCTGACCAAAGATATACCCTTACTGACCTAGCCAACTGGTTGAAGTATGAATCTTGGTGTCAAGACTTCGATAGCCAACTACCATCAAGAGGAGTAAGGGATAAACCACAGGGTCGGAACACTGACGGACCAACAGTTAGACGTTCCACGGCAGTGTTCCATGGAGCAGACACCAAACCTCAACCATTGAGCTCGCAAAACAGCGACCCACAAAGGAACCCATCACCATATTGTGCATACTGCGACAACAGAGAGCATCACTTAAGCCAGTGTGCAGCCATCAGCGCACTGTCAACAGAGCAGCTAACTGAGTGGATCAAAACCAACCAAAGGTGCTGGCGTTGTGCCCGCTCGCATCATGTTGCACAATGCACTCTGAAGAAGCTCTGCAGCGTATGCCAAGGTCAACACCTAAAGGTCCTCCACAACGTTAACACGGGTCCCCCACAACGTTAACACGGGTCCCCCAAAGAGGCCTCCAGAGAGCACAGCACATCAACCGAAAGACAGAGGTGAGAAATGCACTGGAGTGTTGTATCTCGACAGGCCAACAGCAAGCACCCGTGTCCTACTCAAGGTTGTTCCTGTCCTCATCCGGAACAAAGGCCAGATCCTGGATACATATGCCATCCTGGATGATGGGTCGGAAAGAACCATGCTTCTGCCCAGTGCTGCCCAGCAATTAGGGCTTCAAGGTGACCCAGAAACCCTTCCCCTACGCACAATCAGGCAGGATGTGCAAAACCTGAGTGGATCCTGTGTATCCTTTACCATCTCACCAAAGGCTAAGCCCAAGACTCGGTACCAGATCAGAAACGCCTTCACTGCCTCCCACATTGATCTGGCTGATCACACATACCCGATCGAGTCACTACAGAAGAAGTACAAGCACCTGAGGGAATTATCTATTCAGCCCTTCAAGAAGATCCAACCGCTGCTGCTAATTGGGAGTGACCACCCACATCTTCTCACTCCTGTTGAGGCTGTCAGGTTGGGCCCACCTGGCGGACCAGCTGCAATCCACACCAGGTTAGGCTGGACACTGCAAGGTCCCTCCAGTGTTGTTTGTCAGTTCAACAGATCACAGCAGTGCCTCCTGACATCCATTCCACCCCAAGTTGGTGAGCTGATGAAGCATGTGGAGAAGCTGTGGCAAACTGACATCATCCCCCTCAAGAGAGACAAAATAGTGACTCGCTCCAAGCAAGACCACCTCGCCGTTGAGATACTCGAGGCCAGAACAACAAGAATGGAGGTCAGTGGGGTGTCTCGTTATGCTACTCCTCTGCTCAGAAAGAGAGATATGCCATGCCTGCAAACGACTCCTGATTCTGTGATCCCAAGCCTGAGAGCTATTGAGCGAAGACTCCTGAAAAACCCAGAAAAGGCTGAGATCTACTCAACAGAGATGGAGAAACTCATTCAGGCTGGATACGTCGCCAAAGTTGAAGATTCAGAGTTGAGCAAAGAAAAGGAAGCGTGGTACATACCACATCACCTCGTCAGTCATAACGAAATCCAAGAGCGAACTGAACATCATCATTGGCGTTATGTGGATTCTGCTCAGAACCCTGCAGATGATATCACCAGAGGAAAGACCCTGCAGGACCTTTCAAAATCCAACCGATGGAGTCAGGGATCCCCCTTCCTCCTCATGCATCCAGATACATGGCCAGCAGTTCCAGCTGCTAGTGCTGAGGTAACTCCAACTGCTGATGAGCTGAGGAAATCCACTTTCTGTGGGGTGTCAGCTACACCTGACAGTCCAAGGATAAGTGAGCTCAACCAACATCACTCATGGCAAGAGTTACTCCGTGCTACAGCAGAGAAGCTGCATGGGGCGGCCAAAGAAGACACTTCTTTAAGTGCTGAGGATTATCGTCAAGCAGAGTTATTTCTCCTGAAGTGGGTTCAAGAGGACAGCTTCCCCAATGAGATAAAGCTTCTGAAGGCTGGCAAGGATGTCCCACGCAGCAGCCGCTTACTAACTCTGTCCCCTGAGCTTGATGAGACTGAGCAGCTAATCAAAGTCGGCGGTCGTCTTCGTCGCTCTGAAACTCTGGCTTACGACAGCCTCCATCCAGTGGTGCTTGACCCCGCACATCCCATCACTCAGCTGCTCATAAGAAACTATGACGATCAGCTCAGGCACCCAGGTCCAGAGCGCGTATTTGCTGAAATCCGACGCAAATTCTGGATTCTACGAGGTAGAGAAGCAATCAGAAAACTCCAGAGAACCTGCACAGAGTGTCAGCGATGGAAAGCAAAACCATCAGTTCCAAAGATGGCTGACTTGCCACAAGCCCGTCTACGTCTCTTCAAGCCTGCTTTCTATTCTACAGGAGTTGACTGCTTTGGACCATTCAACATCAAGGTGGGGCGCCGCTCTGAGAAAAGATGGGGGATAATATTTAAATGCCTCACAGTGAGAGCTGTGCACCTGGATCTTCTGAGCTCGCTGGACACCGATTCCTTCCTAATGACCCTTCGTAGGTTCATTGCACGGAGAGGAACCCCAGCAGAGCTGTACTCGGACCAGGGAACTAACTTCAAGGGTGGAGAGAAGGAGCTGCAAGAAGCCTTTGCTGCTATGTCGCCAGACCTACAGCGACTCTTAGCACCAAGTAAGATCCAGTTCCATTTCAACCCCCCTGCCTCCCCTCACTTTGGCGGCGCCTGGGAACGAGAGATAAGGTCTGTGAAGACAGCACTGTACATCACAGTCGGGGCACAGCCCATCCAAGAGGAAGTACTCCGAACAGTGCTAATAGAAGTGGAGAGTGTCCTAAACTCAAAACCTCTGGGCTATGTGTCAGCCGATGTCAGTGACCCCGATCCTGTGACCCCCAACTGTCTTCTGATGGGGCGGCCAGATGGAGCATTGCCACAAGTGGTCTACCAAAAGGATGAGCTCCTGAGCCGAAGGCGGTGGAAACACGCGCAGGTGCTTGCAGACCATTTCTGGACTCGCTTCATCAAGCTGTACCTTCCTGGACTTCAGATACGTCAGAAATGGCAGTCAGCATCGGATCCGATAACGGAGGGCTCAGTCGCCATGATTGTGGATCCTCAGCTTCCCAGGGCGCTGTGGCAGATCGGACACGTCATCAAGGTGCACGTCAGTCCAGATGGGCGCATCAGATCAGCTGACGTGAAGGTGAAGGACAGGACCTACACGCGACCTGTTGCACGCCTAGTCACCTTACCTGCTCTCCCTGAGGAGAACAATGAGACTTTGTAGAGACTTTTTTCTTTTTGTGCTCCTTTAGTCTTTTGCTGGAGCAAAGGTACTGCGCACCTTTGGGGGCGGCTGTACAAAAGACTCAGATATTAGAGTTGTCTCTTAAGTTTCACTTTCGGTTTTGAGTTAGGCGCATGCGCTCTAGGAGAGAGACGTCATCATCGGGCTCCGGCACAGCGTGCTCTCTGTCTGCTTCTCTCCGTGCGTGCGGGTGTGCCGCTGCGTTATCGCTTGTTAGAAAGTTCCCTCGAGTTGTAAAGTGTGCAAAGTGTGCGTTCATGACCAAGTAAGTTATTCCTTAATGTATGCTTTTCTTTGAGGAGTTTTAATGCATTTTAGTTTGTAATGTGCCGCTAAAGAAGTGTTAATTGTCTGATATCGCGCACGGAGCGCACGTGGTCGTGCACGTGGTCGTGCACGTGGGCACGTACCATTTATGTTATGTTTTTCTTATAATTTAAGTCATATACTGAGATTGTATTTATTTTCTTATTTTGCCAGAAACCACACACACACACGCATAGTCGCCTACAAAGACTGGATGTAAAGTTCAAGTGTGGAATACAGTTGATAAAAGCCATCCTCCTGCCTCTGTCCTTCATTCCACCATCTAACTGCAGTAGCCTCATCCAGGCCTTGACGTAGTGCTCTGGCCGGTACTCCTGGGTTGAGAGTGGTTTCACACCTGAACAGCAGTTAACCCTAGAATCTCACCCACAGTTGTATTGTGGCAGAGTAAACTTCAATAGACTGTGGTGCAAAGGTAGAGCGGTCAACCTCTGATTACAGTTCAGTTCCTGCCTTGGTGGTATCAAGGTGTCCTTGGGAAAGACACTGAACTCCATCCACGTTGTTTCTGGTGGTTATAGGATGGCGCCGTGTAAGACAGCGGTTCCATCAGTGTGTGAACAAGTGAATGAGACTGTGACTGTGAAACACTTAAAGTAAGATAGAAAAGTGCTGTACACATGGACGCCATAAACCATTGAAGACAGAAATCTGAAAAGTTACAAGCCCACAATTGTAAAAATTGTTAATAATCTAATTAAGCTCAAATATCAACAAGATTAAATAAAAATAACCTAAAATAGATTTTGAGCTCAAGGTATAAAACATGGATTTGATTTTGTTTAAATAAAAATAATGATAATAATAAATATTTGCTAACTTAATTTTCATAAAATCGATTAGATTTGGAATTGTTATGTCAGAGTTATTTGGTTTTCTGTTTCTCTTTGTTAATCTCAATATTTTATTTTATTTTTGACATAGGTGTGTAACCATCATGAATAAGCCCAGAAGGGTTTTTGTAACACACCATCAAATAATTTCACTTTTCTATTTTTTCTTTTTATTTTGCTTGCATTTCTTTTTCTTTTTAATAAATAAATCAAATCAAATTATCTAATTAAGCTCACATATCAGTTCACAAACGTAACTGTGGATATTTTTTTTTTTTTTAGGGAGATCTTTTTCTACAAATTATTCAAATCTCACACAATCTTCAATCCATGAGGGCGTAGATATTGTTCCCTTTTTTCTGAAAATATTTGTTCTTAAACTGAAGGAAAAGCACTTAACATTTGACTGAACTTGTTCCTCTGATTTAGCATCCTGCAGACCTATTACTGTCTGATCATCTCGGGCCTTTTTATCCCTAACTGTTTCAACGCAGTCTCTTAATCATATTTAATATCTTCTATATGGATGAGGATAGTTTTAGAATTTTCGTTGTGTCTTGGGTTTTTCCTGTGTGTGACTGTCCTCGTGTTTTTGTTCTGTGCTCCTCTGGCCTGTCATACACGCCTATTTTTAGTTTGCAATCGCCGCAGCTGTGTCCTGTTTGTTGATTACTCCTGTCAGTATATACGTCTATGATTTCAGTTGCTCTTTGACAGAAAAATCTTCTGTCTGGTACATTTACGGCTCTGCTTTTGGCTCTTTTGAGCTTCATGGTTCTTCTTTTCTGTGGACCCGCCTCTGGTTTTGTACATATGGCTCCTATATTAGCACCAACTCTGGCATTAGTTGGAAAATGGCAGAATAAACATAGTGATTAAAGGAAAAATTGCTTTTTTTTGTGGTAAACATCCAGAGATGCTGAAGGAATGCGCGTGATTTATCTGTTCTTCTTGTCTTTATGGTGGAACATTTTTAAATATAAGCCATGATCTGATGCAGACTCTGTAGGTTGTAGCAGAAATCCTTTCATTCTGAAGAGTTATTTTTCTTCGAGGTCACCACCAGCCAAGTGTTGAGGAAGAAGCATTTAGTCCTTTTTTTAAAATACAGGATCAACCCTAAAAACCTCAGTTTTGCCTTTAATTTTATATGTCATATATGTCATCTTAGTTTTTTATTAAATATTAAGAGAAATAAGCTAAAGTAGCTGATTCATATTTGCTAAAAAAAAAAAAACTTGACGCCCCCCCTCCGTTTATTTAGATAAATTAAGCTAAATGTAAGAAAATTCTTAAAAACAGAATATTATTAAAAACATGTTTTGTCGTTTGTGTTTCAACACATTGGACTGTGATGATGGATTGATCATTTTTTGTTGTCATCAAAGCTGTGATTGAACTTTATTTTTACATTATAGTGAATTAAACATACCATATCTGCATCCAAATGGTATTTTCAAATTTGAAATAATCAATTTATCTAATTTTGAAATGATTTTATAGCGGCATTTTATAATTGTATAGGTCCATTCTTTAAACAACATGCCCATAAGAAAACAATTTATTTTTATTTATTTATTCATTTTGTTATTTTAGGAAAAATGTTGAATAACATTTAACAAATACAGCCTGTCTTGCAAGAAATAAGATTTTTTCTTAATTGTTGACAAAAGCATTTGAACTTTGTCATCATTTAGACGACTTCAGTTTGCTGCACCATGATTCCACATTAGTAAAAACCTTCCTACTTTTTGTTTTTGTTACTGTAATTTGCACTTATTGTGTGTTCTTTATGCTCTGTATGATTCAAAATATAAAATTCATGACTAAAGTAGAAAAAATAAGGATTTAAAATTAATTTACTCTTAATTGAGTCTTTCTAACCAAACAAAAACAGATCATTTAAATGCTTTTATTTAGTGTTTTTTCATGAAACAGACAGGTTAAAATAATAAGAAAGCAGCATCAGATTATTTTTCTAGTAAACAATAAAATAAAACACCAAGTTGGAAATTTAAATGAAGTTTTTATTGCTAACAAAACATCTGGTTCTATTCCTGTCCGTTGAGTTTCATGTTATCCACAACTCATATTGGATCTCCAATATTTCAGTGGCTTGCCTGTAACTAAAATTGTGTTAAAAAATGTAATTCCACCGCTGCAAAATTCCCAAAGACGGGATTGGGCTCTCACTCGCAGCTTCTCTCCGAGCAGAGATCATCTCTCAGCTCCACCATCCATGCACTTCAGCTGTCAGACCTGTGAGCAGGCAGGGTCATGCCTCCTCACTCCTAATGAGCCAAAACTGCTGTAATTATGCTCCCAATCTCCCACTGAGTGCTCTCTGTTCCACATGAGGTGGCCTGCTCCTGTCCTGGAGGACCACAGCGGGGACCATCCTTCAGCGAGATGCCCCCACCCGCAAAAATAAAGCCCCGTGCTTCATTTCAAACACACAGGCAGGATGACAGAAATGCCCACCCATTTATTTACACCCTGCTTTGAACCTCCATAAGTGCTGGATCAACTGGATCGCGTAATAACCCCCCTGTCAACAGACTGTGTCATCTCTATTAAATTAATCAAATGCCCTGAACATGCTCTGTGTATAAAAAAAAAGGAAATTATATTTGCATCCTCTCAAAAAAGGGTCACAACCTTAATTTTGCAAAAGAAAAGTTTAAATTTAAAGCTATGTTTGTCTGTGTAGAGCTATGAAATATGTTGCCTAAATATTTATCAGTGTTTCCAATTTTTAAACATTTACTTTTACTTAATTTAGGACAAACTTTTATCCTATTTTTCTGTGAGTACATTTAAACCCACTATGTTTATTTAATATTAAAGGCAGAGACTTTATTTTTTTCCAGAGTACCAGGCCTCAGGTGTCTGTCCTCTCTTTGTTAGTCATATGAAGGCATGACGTGTCGAATTTTTCAGCAGGTGGAATGTTGGAGTCTTAGAACATTGCAGTGCAATTATCTGTATGAAACTCAGCTCTCTGACTCTTCTACAGGTTTGTGAAGGTTGGACAACTGAAAGAAAGATGATGTCTTTTAAAAGAGATACAAGCTGAAACTTAAATGATTCATGTCGTACCAGGCTATAGAAAAATTAGTCGGGAAAAAGTATATCAAATCGAGACAATCTATACAAAAATGTAAGAGTTATATGTAAAGTGCTCATATTGTGATTTCTTTTATGCATAGAGATGCATTGAAATAATTAAAAAGAAAGGATTCAACATAGTATAAAACTATTTTCAGAATAATGTAAAATCAATCACCCTAAAATCACCCTGGTTTGATTTTCTAATTAGGAGGATGCTAGCGTCACCCTATCTTGATTCAGTAATTTGGCTGATATTAGCATCATCTCAGCTTTGTTTGCTTATTAGGTTGATATTAGCATAATTCTAGCTCTATTTGCTTATTTGACTGATGTTAGCATCATCCTAGCTCTGCTTGCTTATTGATGTTAGCATCATTCTAGCTCGATTTGCTAATTTGGCTGATGTTAGCATCATTCTAGCTTGATTTGCTAATTTGGCTGATGTTAGCATCATCCTAGCTCCGCTTGCTTATTAAATTGATGTTAGCATCATGCTATCTCTTGTTATCAATTCTGGCATCTCAACCATTTTTTTTAACTCTGTTACTGCTCAGCCTTGAGTTCAACTCATTGACTGTATAAGAGAACTGAACCGAGCGAATGTGACAGCATCCATAAAAAATAGCTTGTTTCTGGCTCAAACCAAATGAAGTCAATTCAGCTGCCATATTCTTGTGACATGGACGCCACCATGTTGGAGCCCGATGTCAAAATGCAGAAATTGGTCTGAGTCGGTCCATGTCAATATTTCTATGACAACCACTCTTGCCAATCAGAAGGGAGCTTGTTGGAAGTCCACGCCCCATACCACCTGAAAGCAGGTGGCACAAGATATTTTAATCAAACATTTTGAATATTCGAATGGGGCCAGTAGGCACCACATACCTTTTGTAAACTACTCTATAACTGCCCCACAATAGTGAAGCAGACAAAAACTTGCAGTGTTTAAGGCTTAGCGCTCGCTTTTCTATGCATCAGAATGAGCTAATTCACATTGATCCCGTAAATGCTCAAAGAGTTACAGTATGTCAAAGACCAAGTGTTGTTTAGTTGTCGACAACATTTCCTGTGTTAATGGGTTAAGTCAACGTGGCTAACATCAGCATCAAACTAATTCATTCAGCAAATTTTAATTTTTTTCTTTATAGAAGTAGTTTCTTGTACATCTGCTTTTTAGCTAACCATTTAGCATATTAGCAAAACCTTCTGCAGAAATGTAACCAACTATAATGAACTATAGTCTGTCTGCTAGTAAACTAGGCAAATAGATATCTATCTAAAACGCAAACAAAAGTTTGGAAGATCCTTGTAAATCTTTGATTTGTAGCGATTCATTAGATCAAATCAAATTAACAAATGTAATACGCACCAAACCACACAGTTTACAACATTCAAATCATCACTTGTGAGAGGGGAAGGCAGTAAAATGAATCAACCCTTTATAACAAGATGGTTTCTTAAAGGTTATTAATGCTGGGTATTCTGGGATCTGCAACTATCATGAGGAAAGTGATGGCCTCCAGGAACAAGAAAAAGTTAACAATGAAATAGAAGAACACTTACAGACACAAAGGGGATTAATGAGTGATTATGATTAGAGTCTGAACTGCCAGCTCTCTGCTAATTCTGAAAATGAAGAGCCCCACTGCCATGGGTCAAACAAAGCCATGGCATGGGACCTCTTCAGCCCTCCACCTTCAGGCTGTCCAGAAGTGAAAAAACATATAAAATATAACAAAATATTACAGCCACTTCACTTATACTTTAAAAGTAGTATAACCTAAACAAATATCACTAAAGTATACATATATATGTATATGTTAAAAACAGTCATAAAAATACATTTTAAGGGGGAATTTAAAAAAGCAAATCGTAACTAAAGAGGTTTTTGTCTATAACATATTTGCAGATGCTGAAATAAAATGTAGAATTAGCTGAATAAAAACAAGCCTGACCTGAGACTGTAACTTAGTTACAGTCTTGTTGCCAATAGCCTATGTGGTAAAAACATATGAGTTCAGATCTGAAACATTTTATTTTATTTTATTGAATAGTAACTCTACCACACATCACTGATGCTTTACAAACATTACAAACAAGTTTGACAATTTAAAATCCCAACAGTGTAAATGTTTGTTTCAGGTCCATTGATGCATTTATGCTGGTTGTACAGTCAAAGCTAAATTAAGTTACGCTGGTCCTTGACTATGTTTACCTTATAATCCAATTGTTTGCTAATTACAATATTGCACCAATTTCAGTGTATATACCTTAAATGCATAATACAAAAAGTAATAAATAAATAAGTAGATATTTACACTCAAAATGTACCTGTGTAAGAATACTGTTTTTTAAATAATATTTCTCCTGAAGTTCAGTAAAAAAAAATGCATGATGCCGAAAACCCTGAGGAGAACAAATTTAACGAAAGTTAAATGTAATTGAGTAACTCACCTCTGGTGATGAGCAAGTCTGAGTTGGGAAGATACCAGAGGAATGTATCTCAATTTTTCTAAAAGTTATTATAAAGGAAACATTGCTAAGTAATGGAGAATGGTTTAGGGATTATGAGACTATATATAACCACTCTTATCAACATCTTTTGATGTTTTAATATGCATTTCTGGGACCCTTACCTCTTTAGCATCATCAAAATTTTTCTTAAAAACCCATTGTATTGTCCCGTGTTTTCTTCCCTGTAGTTCCTCATCATTCCACTAGGGGCAGTAGAAGGATGTTCTCTGCTCATTTCAAAATGGCTACCTCCGTAAATTCACCAAAACACTTTTGGCAGGAATTTTTGGTAATTTTCAAAACTTTGTGGTGATAATAACTGATCTATTGTAATTCATTTTTAGATGACTAATTGCTGCATTAACCCTATAATACTTTTTATAGTTTTTATAAAACTCAGGAAAATGCAATATATTGGAAATCCCCTGATGAAAGTCCTCTAGGGTTAAAATAATGTAAAATGTATTGGTAATTATTTTTTATTCCTCATGTTAAAAATGTCTGGATCAAATCTGAGATGCTGATTGAATAAGGTCTTTTTCCTGAACACTGGTGTCAATATTTTTGCATCTTAACCTAAAAATGTTGTGAACAAAAACTTAACAAATCCCCCAACATATCATAATTCATGCCACCTAGGCCTACACCTCATGAAATATTATAAAACATTTTGTGGGGGGATTTAATCTAAGGGTTTAAAGACATTTTTATTCCAAAAATATTGAAATTTCTGCCAATTTAATGTTTTATATGGAGTTTATGCTCGACACTTGTGTCCTTCCAAATGATAATTTTATTCTTTCACAAATGCAATGCTTTCACAACATGATTCTGACAAGTGTTTTAGCTACTAAATTGTTTTATAATGAAAAAAGTCAAACAGAAACATTTTAAAATAGTAAAAAAAAAACCCTGAAAAGATCAATGGAGGAGACTGTTCATGCAACGGTCCAATAAAACAGTAGATGTATTGTAGTCAAGCCCCACATTTTGTTCCGGAATTTGAAGCCAACCTGGAAGTAGAGATTGTTGTAGTTCCTCAAATGACCTGAAGGCTGCCTTTAGAAGGAAGCTATTCCCTACTGACTTACAGGTTAAAATTATTATTGGTCAACAAGGTGAATTCCCTCTACCCATGTGGGCACCAGGAGGGGAATGATCAGGAGGAACGACCGCCCCAATTTAAACCCAAGTTGAGCTTTCTTTTAATTGGACTTTTGTGCTAGTCGTAGTTTGCCTATAACAAAAACCATGCTCAGCCAAGTGTTACACCAAAACATCTAAGACAGGAGGTCATTCATCAACCAATCAATGGAGCATTGAGTAAGGCAGAGTAAACTCTGGTCTATATGGTCACTTCAAGCTACATTTTGCTGTCTGAAATCCTGTACGGGTGATTTTCAGAAATCATTGAAAATGATGATGATCAAGGATAAAAATAATCATTGATGATGCTCAGTGATACAGTGTTTTGTTAATACATTGTATTAACAGTGTGTTAAGTGTTAATACATTGTATACAAATATACTTACAGATTTGTACAGAAGTCTATGTAATTAAATCTTATGCTATGTTTAGACCAGCATGACTTGCATCTAAAAATACACCCAAAGTGTGTTCTTGAACGTATGGTGCGTTTCCACAAAAATGATTGTGGAAACTTGAACACAAGAATTTTTTGTTAGAGGATATTACTGTCTTTCTCATTTGTTTAACTAGCTCCTGAAAATCTCCAAATCCTCCTTTTTCCCCAAACATGAATAAATAACTTTTGTAATGCTGTCTCCCATCAGGGACTCCGGTTCATCTTCCAACAACTATTGTAACCGTTTTAATAACTTTTCCACCCAAAAACTTCTGGACTGACTGAAAAAATTACCCACAGACTGAGGGGCTGAACTCCTCCACCTCTCTTCCTGAGCAGCACTGCTGTCCCTTTTGGAAAGCTCATCAGGTCACCAAACACCATCTTTTCCGAGTTCAGGAGGGCGACATCTCGGTGACCTCAGTCCAAGCCAATTTGTGTCTTTGCAACAAGGTGTGAGGGGATGTTTGATGTGCCTCGCTGCAGTCAGTTGAGTGTAATCAAAGCTTTGCTGATCACCATCACAGCTCCGAACCACAGGCCAGACGCTCTGACCTTCTGCCAGAGATAGTCCTTCAGATAAGGAAGAAAAGAATCGTACTTATTGTTGTAGCTCTTTTGATTGAGTGAGTGTGATCATTCATGTAGTGGTTAAAAATAAACTTTCTCTGTGATAAATGTCAAGTGTCCCAGTGCTTTTCAGATTTTTTATCTTTTTATCTGCATTTCCGATGGGTGTTCAGCTTTCTGTTTTTGCTGACTCCAATCTGTGTCAGTGGGGCAACGGTACCTGAAGGAATCAAACAGAATCTCAGGGTTTATTCAGACTGGAAAAGTTTGTTGGTCTGGACGAGTCCTGAACCTTGTGTTTGGTCTGTACTCAGACTGCTGTCAACTGGAAATTTCTGTTTGAAACCAAAGCTTCTAGACAAAAGCACATGACTAAATATCTCTTCAGTCATTTGTCAGGAATTACTATAAAAATTTGTTTTGACAATAGTTTTAAAAATGGACTGGGACAATTCTTGTCTGATATTTAGTGGTAAGGTGCTCTAAAGCTTCGGAGCACAGACAGAATAGTCTCGTTCCCCCCTGCATTTCCTTTAAGACCTCGGTACCTCAAGGAGAAGTTGATCAGCTGACCTGAGAGTAGGGAGAGAGAAGCTCAGTGGGTCAGTCACAGGAGCCGCCTGGACCAAACACCATCACTTCTCTTTTTTGGTCGTTAAAACTCAGAAGATTGAGGGCCGTCCAATTTTTTTATTTCATGTGGGCAAGACAGGAGGGGAGTTATAGAGGAACCTTTCTTGTTATTGGGAACATATAACTGACTGTCATCGGCATATGGAAGGAAAATCCATGTTTTCTAATGATGGAGCCAAGTGAAAGGAGGTATAGAGAAAAGAGAAAGAGGTACTAAAATTGAGCCCAGAGGAACTCCCCAAAGAGCTTATGACATATAGATTGTCAGGAAAACAGTATGATAATCAAAGTGTATCACAGTAAAAGAGCCTGCATTCATCCAAACCCATTTCAATAAGATTCTGTGTCTCATTGTAGCTCCATGCTTGCATCCTGTAAAGCCTGGCTATGGTGGCCGTTTGGACCAGTTGTTCCACTCCGAGCATGGACCGTATTTAGACTGAGGAAACTGAGAGTGAATCGATCAGTCCAATTGAAAATGAACCGGGACAACCTCAAAAGATGGGTCAGAGAGCGGTTCCTGGTCCTGGACAAGAGTTCGCATGCATGTATTCAGACTTAAAGATTTATTCTGGATTACCATGCAGAGGAAATGAACTCTAGTTCATTTTAAGAAAACTAAATGTGTCCAGTCTGAACACGCCCTATGTCTTTCAGCTGGAATAAATCCAGACAAATCACAAGGTCCTGTTCTACAGCGGAAATGTCAGCCTTGTCAGCGTTGCCATTTCTGCTAGTAGTCTTTTTTTTTTTTTTTTTTTGGCTGGACGTCCCACATCTTCTTCCTGTCAGCCTGACTGCTGTTTTTCCTTCCGCACATGCGGACCACGCTGCTCTCCTACCAATTCTCAGTCAGGTCATTGAGACCTCCTGTGGAGAAACAAACCCTTTTGACTGCCACTCTGTCAGAGACATTCATGTTTTTTCAGTTGTTTACATTCGGTGTGTATTTTTGAGGTTCTGAGAGAAAGCCACCAGCTGATAAGTGGTGTTTAAAGAAAAAGAAGAAGAAAATGTTCTTGATTTTGTCGTTTCCCGAGTTTCGACCTCTTCAGGTTCCTTTTCCATAGAAACAGGCAAGAGCAGCGTGCAGATGTATTTATAGCTCTCATTTCTGGTAAAATGGTTGGTAAACGCAATACGGTCTTTGTGTCATTTATAGTCGCTGATACAAGATTGGAGGAGTTGCTCTATTAGATATTTGAGCAGGTTGACCTACATGGAGAAAATATTTTCAGATTCTTCTGCTGCTTCAGTTTAGGACAGTTTGAATACTTAAATGATTTCATTAGAGTTTTTATTTTTTATTTTTTTACTTCATTTAAACAAACTATTAGTGATTTTTTTTAATGGGGTTACTTAAAATAGCTGTTTTTGTTTGTTGTTTTAATTAAACATCTACCTTTTTTTCTTTTGCCCTAATGGTGGATTCTTAAAAAAAGGTAAAAGCCTTTTGAGTCAGTAAATATAGTTGGACTATTATAAAAATAAGATAAAAATTGATTAAAAATGTGTTGAATCACTTAACTGCCGCAAAGGATTTCCTCATCATTTGGAGAGTTGTTGGGCTTTAGTTTTGCTGAGCTCTGGGCTTTTTATTTCTATTGTGCAAGAAAGCTGATTCTGCTTTGTGGTTACACTGATCGGAAACATTTTGAGAGTTTTTTTTGCAGTTTCAGTTTCACATCGCTTTAAAATACTCAAAAAAAAGAAAGTGTAAAAAGACTTTAAACAAACGAGTGCAACGTGGAAAGAGTGAACTGTGTGTTATCTGCTGAAGATCAGGTTGATTCTCTGAACTGAAACTAAACTAAAAGAAAGCAGTTTTAGAAACCAGTTGGCAATTAAATAAATTCAAAGCCTAGAATTATATTTTAGCATCAGTAGATTAAGGTAGTCAGTAAAGGTTTGTGGTCATTTTGCCTTGTCACATGATTGTTTCAGATCTCTAAGTTTTTTGTGAATTTCTTCAAAAACATGACGTTTGCGGGACTATTTCTCCAAAAAGCTGAAAGTCTCACTCCGATCATGTTTGTGACCTGTTTTTAGCCAAATTTTAAAAAATCTGTTTCGTTTTCTTGGACATAGTTTCTGCAGGGCGACAGGAGTTTATTAGAAGTTGTTGAAGGCAGGACAGTTGCTATGAGCCACTCCCCCAAAACTGAGAGCTCTCTGTTTACACTCTCTCCTGCTACAACTTCAAGCTGACATTAGCAGTGCCTTTTTTTGTGTAATTGGTCTGAAACAATAACTTTTTGGAATAATTTATAATTTTCTTCAATCCTCTCAACTCCTCAATTGTTCTGAAAGCATTTGAAGAAACCATCGTTTCTATAAGACAACTGTTGATGCTTTACCCTGCGAGCTTGATTCAGAGCAGAAATTTGATCTTTTTTTTTTTTTTTGGAAGCGCATGAAATCAGTCAAACGCACATTTAGCTATTAGCAAACACTGCTAAAGACGGATAACAGATGTGGTACAGGTCGAGAAAAATCTTCTGATTCTGGGTTAAGAGTTAAAGGAAAAATGTTTCTGCAGGTTGAAATCTCTGGAAGAGTTCTGTTTTAGCCTTTTTTATAGAAATATATTTTCCAAAAGGTGCTTTGCTTTTAGAGCTTGGTGATTTCTCAGCATTCACTGGAGCACCGTGCAGTCGTACGGCAGGAGGCCGGACCGAGAATTTGCCCATCAAAGTCAGAAGACGAGGTTGAGAAGATGATTCTCCAATTTTCGGGTATAGATGGAGAGCAGCAGCTCCAAGTGGAGGAGTCTTTTTCACCAGTTAAGAAAGGATGGAGCATGACATTATTTCTGGTTAATCTATCTTTCCTATCTTTGCCTTTGGTTGGTGCCTCCACTCTGAGAGAGCAGCTTAGGTGGCTCTGTCTTCTCTTTAAGATCGCTTACTTGACCCCTTAAAGATGATCTTCAGGCCCACCAAGGGGAAGCCCAGAAGATGACCCAGAATATACGAAGGCCCTTAACTCCTTGGAGTCCTACCAGTAGAGCCAGAAAAGTTTCCTGATGAGCAGGGTGGACGGATGGAAATAAAAAAAGAAAAAAAGCCTGTGTTTTACATTCAAGAGCCTTTGCTACATTAGTATGTAGCAACATTTCTGATCAGATATTTGTAAACAGGCTTTTTAGAGGGGTCCCAACAAATTACTCCGTGCTAACTTTGTGCATCGGTTGCAGATTTGTTCTGTTTGAAAACAGAGGGATGCAGATGGGGGGAGGGGGGCACCGAGAAGGATGGAACATGAGAGGCAGAAAGTCTAAAGAGCGGTGATGGTGAATCAGCTTCTGTTAGGGTGACAAGTTTACCCCTGTCCTGCCCTGCTCTGCCTGCCTGCCTGGCCGGTGTTTCATCTGGATGAAATCCGACTGACAATTTGATGCCTGCTGCCCCCTAGTGGCAGGCCCTGAAACAGCAGCAGTCCTGAACAGGACCCGTCCTGAACCCATTCAACTGCTTTGAAAGGGATTTTAGGTGTTGAGTTCATCAAAAAACATGATATTTTGAATTTAAAAATATCCATAATTTATTCTCTCAGTTTCACTATATTTATTATATGTAAATGTGTCCGTTCATAATATGAAGGAGAAGTGTATGTTTTCATACCTGTGTCAGTATTATTGTATCTTATTATACATTATATCATATTTAATCATTTTCTGACACTACAGATTCCACAAAATAAATAAAATGATTACAATGTTGTTTATGTAGAATTATTCAGGGTTTCAGAGCAGAGATCCCCCGGTGGTGTGAGGCTGCTGGAGAGAACATCCTGCACCCTCCTCTCCCTCTCCGTGAAGCGTGGCACAGGGCGGCCTGAAGTTGCGTCTCCAGCCTGGCGGGGTTCGGGAGCTGCAGCCGGACGTGAACGCGCTCTGACAGCCGGGACGGGGGGGCAGGGAGCGCGCGGGAGGGAGGGGGGTCGAAGCCCCGAGGTGGCCGCGAGCCATCGGGACGGAGCTGGAGCGCGAGGAGAGGAGAGGAGAGGAGAGGCGAGGCGAGGCGGCCAGGGGGGGACGACAGAACGGGCACGGTCGCCATGGAAACACATGCGGCCCAAGCAAATCATGGCAACTGGTAACTAAGTAACAGGAAATGATAGAGTCTGGTTAACACAGGAGGGGAGGGAGGAGGAGGAAGAGACAAAGGGACGGGGAGAGGGAAGGCCGCGGGACTGCCCTCCACCCCCCACCCCACCCACCCGCACGTGCGTGGGCCTGACACGCTCTTCTGCCATGCAGGATATTTGCCTTGTAAATGTGATGGGTGGGGTATCAAAGGGACACAAATAGATGGGTGCAGTTGGGACAGGCGCCATATTGACACACAAGATCATCTCTGGAGCTCTAATGTTCATATTCTTTGATTTACTGTAATTTTTTAATTGTTTACACGATTAACGTGATTCCAGCAGATTCTGAAATCTACTGGAATTACGCTGATGTTGAAAAGTTACAGAAAGTTAAAGATTTTTGTGTTTGAGCGCCACCTGCGACGCCTCATGGGTGTCAAACATACGGCCCACGGGCCGTATCCGGCCCACCAGATGGTTTAACCTGGCCCAATCAAAAATAATCAAGTGATGAGTTATTGTTCTTTAAATAAATGAGCGCAATAGGCAATTCCACCAAACGTAAAACCGGCTGAGATTAAAAAATAAACATAATTAATGTAAAAATAAGTGGATAGGCTACTAAGTTGTTTGAGACATTTTTTTCCAACTGAGAAAAAAAAAACTAAAACAAATTTACAGAGTAGGTTATTTTGCTATTATGGTATTGGTCCGGCCCGCTTGAGTTGAGATGGATTAAATGTGGCCGCCAAACAGAAATATGTTTCACACCCCTGTGTTAAAAGGTTAAAACCTCACTCAATCAGCACTTTTATATATAAATATATTAATTCTAAACCAAAAGGTGTTTACATTTTGCTCTTTTATGGGGTCCAGATGAGTGATGACTGATGTGTGATCCCTCTCATGACAAAGGTGGACATGATGTTTGCCATAGACATCAGTAACGATAAAAAAAATTCTTGAAAAAAGAAAGTTCAGCGTAGTTGTCCTGTGGGTCCAGATGACCCCACTTTTAATGTAAACATGCCTAGAATGGCACAAAGATTACAAAACGGGCTTTACACAGAATTTGTTTCACAGGTGCTCATTGATGCAAATCGGAGGGACACATAAGCAAATATTAGTGTGACAGGCCCTGAAATACAAAAGGCAGTTTTGCAAAAGCCTATAAAAATCATGTTTGTGAAGTTTGTAACGTGTTTTTTGTGACACCTTAAGCTTAAAATGGCATGTCTGAGTATTTCTTTATTCAAATCTGCTTCTTCCTCCTTTAACAGTCGATGGAGGTGTTCCGGAGCTTCACAGCTGCCCTGTCAAACCAGTCTGGGTTGAGTCAAAATCCTTCCTTCTTTCTGTCTGTCTAAATAATCTTTGTCACATCTATAACTTTTATTGGTAAAAGTACCAACAGAAAACCCTGCAGACTCATGTTGAATGTAATAAACCACAATAGGCCGCCTTTATGGAGGTTCAAACACAAAGGAAGTTCAGCCACGCTGTTCTCATGAGGAAAGGTCAACTGGAGAGGGCGGCGGGGGTTGCAGACCCTCACAGGGCCCAGACCTGTGCTCAGTTTTCGAAACAGCGACACCTGACATTGGTAACATGAATCACTTTGGAAAGTGATGCAGATATCTGAAAGCAAATGGGCTAAACCATGACCAATAACCTCCTATCTGTAAAGCCACAGGATTTAACTGTTTTTGTTTGGGCCTTTTTGTAATTAAATATACCTTCAAATGATTGTTTACTTCACAAAATGTGTTTTTGAGTATAACTCTTATCAGGAATGCATGCTTTGTTGTGTGGAATTATGTCAAAAACTGTGTAGAATCAATAAACTCCTCAGATTGATTTATAGGATAAAGTAACTTCACTAAAGATTCTCTGATACTATACTTGAACATTCAAGAGCTTCTCTCCAGAAAAAAAATCTCAGTATTCAAATGACTTTCAATTTATCTTAATGAAGGAAACTTTTTCAGTTATTACAACCTTAACTTCTATTTCTCAAATAAAAACAGAAACCAGATGTCATGGTTTGGTTGCAGCTTCCTCATTTCCCACGCTGAGCGTGAGCATCTGCATGTCAAAGGTATTTTTGTTCTAAAAGTAGTACAGGAGAATACAGTACTACAGGGAAAAAAAATCACATATTAAAAAGCTGATGCAAAATTAACCTGAAGTTTGAATGTGATGTCTGCTCCCATCCCAGGACTTGAATATATATAATCATACACAATCAAAATCAAATAAGAAAAAAACAAATATGAGTTACTGATTGGCACATATCACTATTATGTGATAGGTTTGTAAAAATATTTATGATTTTTTTTTGTATCATTAAGAATTCATTTCATAAAATAACTCTGGGACAAACACACAAAAAGTTCAGTAACTTTGCAATATTTTTGCCACCTTTGAGAAAAAAATTGATTTTTAATCAAATTTGAACTAAAAATAAACAAAAAACAAGCAATTAAACAAGACTTGATCTTTCCTTCATTCACTTTTTTCTTTATTTTACTGGGAAGTCTCTTGAGATAATCTAGGGCAGTGGTGTCCCAATCCAGGCCTCGAGGGCTGGCCTCCTGCTGGTTTTCCAGAAATCCTGTTTTATCTCCTGTTGATTACCTGGATCAGGTGTGTTTAGCCAATAAGGAGCTTCAATGGCAGATTGGTTGGACAAAATGTAGGACACCAGCCTTCAAGACCTGGATTTTGACCTCCCTGTTCTAGAGAAATCTGGCAAAGAGACATCAACATAAAACAGGAAATCGTAAGATTAATCTTTGAATTTAAGGATTTGAAGTGTTTTGTACCTCCCAAACACATTTCTATGGAGCTAAATTAGGGCCAATGTTATATAAAACCTTAATAAAACAACCTGAAGCAAATAAAAATGTAAAATGTCTGAAACTTTTTGCTACTCTAAAAAAAGATAATTTTTATTGCGTACAAACTGCGTGTGCAAAACAAAGAGCAACATAGAAACACTAAGCACAATCAAAAAGGTAAAAGTCAGCAAAGAAAAGATAGCTAACATGAGGAAACCGCTGTATAGTGGCCATTAGGCCTCTGGAAACAACTGTAGCTACATTGGGGTCTTAGCCAATTAATGCAAGCATAAGGATGTTTTCGATGGCGCTTTGTACGGCCTAGAATGGTATTTTTGACGCAATAAAACTCTGCCTTTTACGACCGTCTTGAGACAACTTCAGACTATGATGGTTCAGACAATACAGCTATTTTCTGACCGTATTTATAGTTTCAGAGCCAGTGAATGCACCGTGACTGAAGTTACCACCCTCATCAATTTTGATTGGTCCTTTACGTTAGCCCCGCTGCAACGCGCCACAACGGGGCCAAAGGTTTTGAAACTAAAATGCTCAGATTCGAAACCCCCAAAAAAATTTTGAAAATGAAATTTTTTGTTTTGAAATCTAAAAAAACTGAACATTTGAAGATGAAAGTAATAAAGTTTATTTTAGATTAGCAACAAGTTACATTTTTTTGGCCAAACACCTAAAAAATTTTTTCATTTGTTTTATTTGGGTTTCAAATAATATTGGCCCCAATTTAGATCCATACTTTTCTGGAATTGTTTTGCAGAATCTTGAAGTCTGTCAAACCCCCCTACACACACACGCACACACACACACACACACAGCCACTGTGAGCTCCACAGGACTCCTGCGCAGGCTGAAGCTGAGAGGCAGTGAGGGGCCCCGTAGGAAACGTCTGCTTGCCCACAAAAGCAGACAGCTCGTCTGTCCCCGCTGAACCAACTACTGCTTATGACCAAAGCGCTATCTGTGACACAACATCTGCTCGCCACACTGACAGGACTCTTGGATTGAAGTCATAAACTTGTACCGCTTGTCAGAAAGTCAACTGCAGTCTTCAGCAAAACTAACTCTTACCTGAGCTGAAGACTCAAAAAATAAAACAAAAAAAAAAGATTTTTGTGCACCTAATCGACCACGTCCGCTGGCTGGCTTTAGGTCTGTCAGCTCCACCTGTGCTAATACAAAAAGTCCTCGTCAGCTGTAATGGGCTGACTGTGGAGAGACACAAACCCTTCACGCTGCTCACATCCTCCGCGGCTCCGTGTCAAGCCTCCTGATTGGCTGTGACATGCTTATAACGGCCCCCCTGCAGCTGCACTGACATTCGCTTTGCCACGGCTCTGTGACACATCTGATTGCACCTGTCAGGCCGTGTCCCCCGAGCCGCATCCCCCTAAGTGATCCAGATGACCTTTGCCTTTGTTTTCCTCCCTTTTTAGACGTCCCTCCTGGTTGGGAAATCACTTTGGTGCTCCTGCTCACCATCCTGTTAAATCCGGGGCGCCAAAGGACTTTCAAAGCCTGCAAATGCAACAGATTCTGGAATGAATCACTGTGAATCTTAATTTTTCTTACTATCGTCAATGGGATTTAACAGCAATAGAGTTAGCTTGAGTTAATCTTGAAAGTAGATACCAGAGTAGACTGAGATGCTCATATGTGTTTCTCAGTTTAGGTTATATTACATGTAAAACTTTTCGACCTAATATATATTTATGTACAATCCATTGTAGTCATGCAAAATACTGGAGCGCTGCAGTGGTTTAGAAAGAGCCACAGGTTGAAAAAAAACAATAATTTTGCCAAAATAACAAAAGTAATTACAAAATTAAAAAGTGTTGAGGCTATAAACCATTAATACTTAACAGGGACGACAGAGTCAATACAAACACAAAACTGTTGGTACCCTTCAATTAACCATTTAACACTAGAACTTTAGATCCAGAGTTTACACTCTTTAATCTACCATAACTCTAAAGCATTTACTCAACTTTATGCTCTTCGCAACACTTCACAACCCTGCACAGGATTAGTATTGATGCAAAGCTGATATAATCTGCTTTTCTCTACGTCAGAATCAGCTGATTCACGGTGACTGTATGAACAGTCGAAGAGTTACAGTATGTTACAGAGTGTTTGTTCTTCCGTGTTGAAGAGTTAATGAAACAAAAACTTGAATCTGAAAAAATGATAACAAAAACTCTACGAAAATTAACTATTGAAGTCATATATTGATATTCAACTATGCTCAAACAGAATTACTGATAAAATAAGCCTGGACAAAAACAGCAATCCCCCTGGAAAAGACAGAAAAAAATGTGACAAAGGGACTTGTTCATCCAAGGTGTGCCCACTAATTATCATCACAGGTGTCTACAACCTTGCAATCAGTCAGTGGTCGTGTACAAAGGGCTTCAAGTAGTCAATGCTCGTGTCTGAATTCCCCCCTAATCCCTAACAACTAAAAAAACTATATAGTGCAGGACTATCTAGTGCCCTGGATTTTAAAGGTAATTCAGACACGATGCTTACTAATTTTCTTTTATTTTCTCTAAATATGACGTCACCGATTTCACAAAGTGAAAATCGAATAAATACAAACATTTCACAATGTTTATTTATGATTCCACTGTGTTCTGATGAATGAATGAATTGAACTTAATTAATATCACATGGATAAATTCACTGTGATAGTGAAAATGTGGATGGTTTATCCACATATTACATTTAAACACATTTCTTTATTTGAAATTGTATCGACCGCAGTGCATTGTGGTCTATATTCGTCAATCTAGTGAGCATCGATGCATGCTAGTTTTTCACAAGGACTTCTAGGAAATTTTGAGTGCATTCGATTTTGGAATTAGTAGATTTGGACGGCACTAGAAAACGGCGAACACACTATATAGTGATTAGGGGATAATTCAGACTCAACCACTGTGTTGGTGAAATGATGTGTAACATACTCAACATGGACCAGAGGAAGTGAAGAAAGAGTTTTCCTAGGAGATTAGAGAGAAACTTATAGACAAGTATGTCAAAAGTAAAGGCTATAAGACTATCACCTTGTAGCTTTATGTTCCTGTGACAACAGTTGAGCATGTCATTTCAGAAATGTAAGATCTTTGGGACTGTAGCCAACCTGCCTAGCTCCAGGAACATCAGCGTCAGATCACACTATCTGTCATTGTATGCGGCAAAGTGGACATATGGGAAACAACAGAGGAGGACGCCATTGTTGAAAACAAACCCTTAAAAGAACTCAGTCTGGAATTAGCCAAACTACATGTTGGCAAGATACAAAGCTACCAGGAGAATGTCCTATAGACTGATGAGACAGCTTTTCACAAAGGAACGTTAGTTTTATGTTCACAAATGGAAAAATGAAGAATATCAAGAAAAGACAACAAACTCTCATTCTCAAGTTGTTACATATTGACATTTGGTTAACATTTTGGGTGTCCGCAACTCGTTGTTTTGTGACGTGCTGGCTGTTCCCGTTACCGGTACCCAAACCCTAACCCGGCACCAGATGCTGTACCAGACCCGAGCGGGGACCAGACATGGCACCAGGTGTGAACCAGATGCAGTACCGGATGCGGTACCAAATTGTGGTCAGGGTACCAGTACTGGGTTAGGATACCGATACTGGATTCGCCCAGAGGACCAGTCAGCTTACGATCCCGCATCCAATACCGTGTCCCGAAGGTTGTGGACCCTTGATTTTACAAACAGCAATCACGTAAAAAAAACTACAAGTTTGAGACACCCAAATTGTCAAAAAGTGGCAAAGAGGCCTCTTTTCTCATCCCCAACTCTAAGGACCCCGGGGTCCTTAACCAAATGTCAACATGTGAAGAGTTGGGGATGAGAATGTGTTGGAAAAGTGCATTGTTCCCACTGAGAAACGTGGAAGAGGCGCTGATACGATCTGAGGCTGCTTTGCTGCATCTGGCACAGGGTGTCTTGAGTCTGTAACTCACTGTAGCAATCGATTTGTTTATTTCCCACTGCCGTCGGACCAATCGTCCGTACAATCTATACAATCTGTCAATCTGTACAATTAAATCCCAAGACTATGAAGGGGTTCTAAAGAGAGAAGTGCTGTCCTCCGGTCAAAAGCTTAGTCTCAGTTGCTTGTAGGAATAGGTCAATGACCCAAAGCACACAGCTAGAAACACCCAAGAAAGGCTAAGGGGAAAACACTGAACTATTCTAGAGCGGACCTCTATGAGATCCAACCTAAATCCTATTTAGCATTTTTTGAAGGTCCTGAAACATGCCGTCTGGAAAAGACGATCTTCGTTCCTGAAACAACTGGAGCAACAAACTCATGAGGGATGGGCTATAGGGGAGTCCCATTGACAGTTAGGAATTGTTTGATTCCCAGAACTTCCACAGTTTGTATTTACTGTTACTTTTGTCAGATTCACATTGTTTTTTTGACTATTGTGATTTTTTTTTGTCCATTAATAGAAGGGTATCAAACATTTTGTGCATGTGTAACATTCCTTTACATGTTTTTGTTCTTGAACATTCATTGTAGAAACCAGTCAAATGGACTTGATGGTGAAGTGTGTTCATGATATTCCTTCTATCACCTCTGTGAGAAAGAGATTGACTGATAGATAGACTGAAGGGGGGGGGGTCTATTACATCATCCTGCAATTATTGTCTAGAGAAATTAGGGTGTCGTTCCCTAGGAATGCCAACGTCCCATCTCATCTCCAAGATCCCCAATTATGTGAACCTTACGCATCAGTTTGAGGATTAACCTTGATCACACTAGGGGTTACCAGTTGCTATAAAGAATTTGTTTTTTAAACAGCAAAGGAATGATCTTTTTGACAACCAACAAATGTAGCCCTCCGGCTCAACAAATTGATGTTCTTTGCAAATGTGGCTTCAAGAAACATGCTTTCCAGCAAATACATTGTTTATTGCCAAACACACTCACTGCAACACTGAAATGATCTGCACAATACAATCTTCTTCACTTTTGCTACGTCTATGTATGTGGCCAACATACATAAAGATTACTGCCATTCACCTGTGTGTAAACCTCCCTGTTGCTATTGTTGATGCATGAAAGCTTGTGTGATTGGGTTATTTTGTGCTTCAAAATGTACAACAATAGTGATCTCACTCAATGGAGAACCAGGAGAGCAAAGTCCACAAGCAGGCTGACAGACCAAACCCCCACACACTCAAGACCCCCATTGATTCCCAGCCGACTGTTATGAGGACTGGACTGCGTGACCCCCCCCCCCCCCCCTTGCGTTTCAAATAGGAAGTACCCTCTGGCTCCAAGAAGCCAAAAGCCCATTGATTTCCATAGAGAAAGAAAAAGTAATTCTATTTATGTCAATTTATCCATTTATTTATCAGAATAACCATTCTTGCTCGCATACCTTTTTTTTATGTTCCTGGTTCAATTTTTAAAATAATTTTTTTTTCGTTAATGCAAGTTATGCAAATTATAAACTGGTCAATCAAATACCTTGATAAAAGTATGTGGTGGCCACTGGCCCCCCTTATTAAACATTAAATAGGTTTGATTGACAGGTTTTGGACCGATCACTTGTTACTGATGTCAACTGGCTCCAACATGGTGGCATCCAAATTAAGTGCAAATGTTTTTTTAACCTCTCTTGTGATATTTGATGTGTTTATTTCATCTTAGGTCCTTGTTGTCTTCAACTGTTCTTCTTTATTCAGAACAGATTTGCCTCATTCTGTACATTCAGATACATCCCAGTACACAGTCAAATACTGTCATTCATATTTTGTAAAGAGGCACTAAGTCAGCAGTTCTTTTTTGAGGACTAAGTTTGTGTCAGAATCAACGTCCTGCTTCCCAGTTTGTACACCGTATGGTGCTTTCGCCGTTTTTTTTCAGGGTGTCTGAATCTACAATTCTAAAACCCAGTGCCCTGGATATTTCCCAGAAGTCACTGCAAAAAAAAAAAGTTATATCTGAATTCCTTCACAATACATTGCACTATAGTGTGCGTTCGCCATTTTGTAGTGCTGTCTGAATCTGCAATTCTAAAATTGAGTGTCCCAGAAGTATGTGCAAAAAACTAGCGCTCATCAATGCTCACTATTAGCAAATATAGACAACAATGCATTGCTGTTTAACAATTTTTGTAAAAAACTAAATAAATTTAAATATTGTTTTTTAATAAACCATCACCATCAGAACCCAGTGGAGTCACAAATAAACGTGAAACGTTCATATTGATTTGACTTTTTTCACTTCATGAAATCAGTGATGTCATATCTGGTATTTAAAAAAAACAAAACAAAAGAAAAGTAGTGAGTATGGTGTCGAAATGGCTTTAAAAATCCAGGGCACCTGATATATTTCAGTAGTTTCGGTTTATGGTGGGAATTTGAACATATAGCTACTGTGCTTTGATGCTCAACAGTTTGGCAAATATAGACCACAACTCATTGCAGTTGAACGATTTGTCATTTAAAAAGTGTATGTAAATGTATTTTTATAAATCATCCAAGTTTTTGTCCTCAGAACACAGTGGATTCATAAACTGTTGTAAAATATCAACATTTTATTAGATTTTTATTTAACAGTGATGTAGCCCCAGGGGAACCCAGAGTCTGGGTCTCCCTGTCCCTATATATAAAGCACAGGATTGTGTCAAGAAAGAAAAACTCCCTGCCAAACCAAATGTGTCAACCCCTAATAGAATATGCCAAAAGGAACGCACTTCAACAAATGTGTGACATAATTTTTCGTTAAAAAAAGGATAATTAAGAAAGAAAAGTAGTGAGCTTGCACCTGAATTACATTAAAACCCAGGCCACTTGATAGTCCCACTATAGGCTTTTAGGAGGGACTTTGACTGGTTTGTTAGTTAATCATCATCTCAAGTGAATAATCTCATCACAAAACCCCCATAAGTTGTTACTTCTGCTATGTTATGAGTAGATTTAGAAAAAGATTTTAAGTCAAAATTTTAAAAGGTTGCCAAAAAAAACGAGGTAGATTTTCACTGAAATCTTTTTTTTCCAGCACTGTTGTGTAATCTTTTTTCCAGGTGTAATTGTGGTGTTGGCTTTCTCTCTCCTTTGTGGGCGGGGCTATCATCAAGACCCCTGCATTCCTTTTTCTAATCTCTCACCCAGCACTTAATAGCACACTAAAAGGTCTAAAATACCTCAAACTATTTGTAGAAACACAAAAAAGTTGCCTTTGCGCATTTCCCAAATGTAGTAAAGCCAAAAGAGGTTTATAAAATGTGGGAAAAGTGACCATAGTGTGTTTTCTTTGTCCCTCCCGTCGTGACCTTTGCCCGAGGGAGGATGGTCTAGTTGGGAGAAAGCCCCACAAACAAGACTGAACCTAACCCTTGTGAGCTCACCAGGAGCTCACACCCACAGCGGATGCAGTCATAGAAGCTTTCACAAGAGGACTGTTGGAGACGATCGGACAATTAATTAAAACAATAATTCAAGCAGCTTAAAAGCGTTTTCATTTGAGAGCTTGCACTGTGAGTCGCAGTCCATAAATATGGCAGTGTCAAAGTCTGGTCCCCCTGAGCAACGACTGGTTTCAGCCTTTAGCCTCCATCTCTGACCCTTGTGTTCACCGCAGCATCAATCCAGACACACACATTAACACTTGATCCTTTTACTGTCCCTTTATCTCAAACACCTACCTAAAAGCACATTAAATCATTTCAGGGCAAGCCACAAAAAATCGCCTTAGTCAAATATTAAATGTATGTTTTACTGTTCTATAACAGGGATGGGTATTCTATGGCCCAGGGACTATGTGCAACCTGCTGAACTATTTAATCTGGCCCATCAAACTTAAATAAATTATATTGATAATCCTTGTTAATGTTTTATTTACCTCTAATTCTGGTTTAAATTTCTCTTTATTATGGTAAATAAATATTATTCTGCATTCATGTAGTGTTGGAGGATTTGTTGTTTTCTACGTTAATACATGTTTTCCAAGTTGGACAGCAAGTCTTCCATTCATTCTAAGTGCACAAGAATGCAGCATTTCTTTAAGTTTGTGCTTTTATTGAGACAAAATAGTACTATAGTATCCCAATTTGTATGTGTGTAATTCTTGATTTGTGTGTAACTTCGGATTTGTGTTTGTTTAATTCTTGATTTGTGCATTACTTCATTTAACTTATATTGTAGTTTGGTTTTTTTATTTCATAATTTTTGATATGAAAAAACGTTGATCCAACCAAATAACTGAGCTGCACTGGGCTGCTACCTCCCAATGTCCTACTATGGTGGGAAAAGTCTGTGGTGGGTTTCAGAAGCTGTCGTTCCTGTTGCTAACGCATGTGAAAGACAAAATGGAAACTATTTGTTTTTGAGTTTTTAGCAAAGTATACAAAGAAAAGAAAGACAAAAATGAATGAAAAGTCTTTGAAAGAAAGGGTGCAAATACTTACCATCGTTTTTTCTTCATTCTTCTCTCTTTAAAACATCGTTTAAAGCAATAAATATCATGTCCACACTAAAGATTAACTTGAAATTAACTTGAAATTTGAAAAAAGTTAAAAGGAAGCGTAACCATTTTAAAATTCAAACTATGAAAACTAAAACTTAACTAAAGACAGTTAACAATCTCACAAATACAAGATGATAAATGATTCAATTTAAAACGAAAAAATGTAAAAGGAGAATAAAAGAAAAATTCTACCAAATGTCATCACCAAACTATCAAACATTAAACTAAACATTCTAATGATTCAAATATAATAAATGTATAAATAATTCAATTTAAATTCAAACAAGAAAAAAGTTAAAAAGAAACTTAGTGATTATGAAACTAAACTACAAAATAAAAAGGTTAACAATCAAATGATTAAAAAAAGAAATGTATAAATAATTCAAATCAACATTGAAAAAAAAGGTCAGTGAGTTCACTTGTTAGTGAAGCACTGATTGGTGGAGGTCTGGCGGGCCGAGGAGCAGCAGCAAGACTTTTCTCTGGAGACACAAAATCATTTAGCTCCATCTTTTACACTGGAGCAGCTGTGTGGGTTATTATGTTAAATAAAAAAATAAAATGAAAAAACAAATTCATATCTGGAGTTGTCATTTCTGTCTGAGAAGGTTGAGGGCCGAAGAGCTGCAGCTGGACTCCTGATCTCTCCGGCTCCCTGGTTCTCTGTAACAGAAATGAATGCAGGTGAAAGATGAGATCCAGTTACTTCAGTAACATGACAGCCACAGAAATGTCTGGATCAGTTATTTTTCGGACTATATCAAGACCACACAATTTCACCAAGTTTGTATTTTTTCCTGAGGAATGTCTGTCACTAAAACGAGAACAAAAAAATGCAGATTTTGAAAGAAAACCTCCAAAATGATCTTTTTAAAAGTATATATTGATTGTAAATCAAACTGAAAGCACTTTTTCATCCAGATTGTTTGTTTTCTCTTTTGAGGTGGATTAGTCCTGTCAGATTTTAAAACCCTCTGTGGCCTACAAGTCAAAAAGTTTCTCTACCCCTGATCTATAACCTTGTGATGCCAGAAGTTAAAAACAAAGCTAGTCTGATGCAAAAAGTTCCAGTTCAATCATTATTTGATTTATTGCACAGTTACCTGTATGAAGCCCAATGAGACAATTGTTTTGTGATATTGAGCTATATAAATAAAATTGAATTGAGTTAAAGTAAATTTAAAGTGTTCCCAGTGATCCTTTAATTATGATTGTACAATTTTTGAATACAGGTAAATCAACAAAAATATTTTCTAGAACAGTTTCTGCAGTGTGGCAGTAGTTCATTAGAAATTCATCTGTTAATTGTGGGCGAGGCTGTTGGCATGCAGCTGCGAGCTCTCTGTTTACCCTCTCCTGCTAGCTTACAGCCCTTCACACCCTCAACTTAGCATTCCTGGTGCAACAAAATTGCCAAGCGATAGTGGAGCCATCCAGCTGTACAGTTTTGATCCAGATACCAGCTGTAGAAAAAAAAAGTTCATTTGTCTACATGGAGCAAAGCAAGGAGCTTGTGGCTTGAAATTAGCTACCTCACAACTACAAGCTTTTTCCAATTGACAAATTTTTTTTTTGATCTACACCTGGTTCACAACATTATGAACAAAGAAATACTTAATTTTGGTTCAAGTTTTTTTTTAATTTGTCCTTCATGACAAAAAGCCACAAGAGCATGTTAAACACAATTTTTGTTGGAGTAGTTTTTAAAGAAGCTTGTTGACAGTTTGAAGTAAATTTTTAACTCCAGCAGATAGTAAGCAGGTTCACCTTTTTACTTTCTGTAAATGTTAAAAGCAGGTAATAAATTCAAATGATTCTGATCACTTTGTTTCCTCACTTTGATGCTGTAGGACATGTTGATCACAAAAACACAGCTTTAAAATGTTGCTATTCTTGATAGTAAAATGTAGAGTTTGATATCAATTTAGGTTTGGCTTATTAGTTTTTTTTTTGTAACACAGACAATACGCAGGTTCACGTGAACAGCTGGGAGCAAGGGCAAAAAAGCGGATCACACCAGGCTTTGATTAAAGATGGCAATTCACAAAGTTTCTTTGGTCCCAAAATGTGGATCTTTCCAAAGATTTTTACCCGCATTTCGAAGTTCAAGGCCTGTCCATTGGGAGGAGGTTGAGTCCATAAAAGAAAAAACAGGTGCCTGAGTATAAAAATAAAAGGAAAATAAAAGCTTTAATAAAAACATGCACAAAAATACAAAACAGGCCCCAGGATAAGAACATGCACTCCTCCCATTGCAGCTAAAAGTATTACTCCTTTTAAAAACTCAATTTAGGGAGGACAATGAAGGGCTACTTAGCTCTGAGAGGGGTGGGTCATAACCACACCCCTCTGCCTCTCCAGATGACTCTCCCCTTCCTTGGCTCCAAGCACATCCTCTGTTGCCCATCCGGCAAGGCGTGTTGAGGGGCTAGAGACACTTGCACCGTCTAGGGAGGACCGGTGTTCGACCCACTCCCTGGGGATGCTAACGTGGGTAATGCTAACAGTGCCCCAATTCTGGTGAGGTGGAAAGCAACACCGCGGAGAAACACCTGGAGAACTTTAAGTCTTAAAGGATTTCTCTGGTCATGAATCACATCCAAACCTGCCCCAGGAGAAAGGAGACAAATGAACCAGCAATCATCATGATCTGTTCAGGTGAATCAAAAACATAACGTAGCTGCATTGAAGCAAGGAAAAAACTTAGGGGACAGCGGGGTTGGTTAGAAGTTTTACTTATCCATGCATTTCTTATATTCAAAAAATCTTAAAGCATTCCTACATGAAAAGAAAGCTTGAAGCTTTGTCTTTAAATGTGTATCTGTTATGCTTCTAGAAGTCATCGTAACAAGAAGTAATAAACCATTGAAGACATTCAGATACAATGTGACAACAACATGTGGTTGGTTTTTATAACAGAGTTGCGCAAAGCAGCGCTGAAATGACCAGACACAATCTTTTTGGAGGTAGAAGGGTTTTATTTTCACCAGCCAACATGACAACTCCATCCAGCCTCCTTCACTGAACTAACACCTCTGATTATATGGCCTCACCCAAATTGGTTCAAACCCCTGCAGAAGGAATGGAGGGGTTAACATCAACACCCCTCTCACCCAAAATGGTTGATGCTGCACATTCAAAATGGCTGCCAAGCATCTTAACAAACATTTGTCCAAACATGCCTGGTGAAGTAGGTGAGCAGACATAAGCACATAAAGAAAAGGTGGATGCAAGGAAACACAAAAGTAACAAATTACACTTTGTTACAGTTGTCCCTAGAAAAGTTCAATAGGTCTTTCAGTCGGTAGAAAAAGGAGAGAGAAAGAGATTGCGTACATTTTTAAAGCAAAACTGGAATATGTTTAATAAATTTACCATTTATGTTAGTGATTCATCAATGTCCCTTATGTTTAAAAAAAATGTTCTATAGGAGGTGATCAGTTACTTAAATTGATGGTAAGTGAAAACAATATATTTTCAGTGCTAATAATTCTGTTATCATTTCACAATGCAAGTTGCCAACACAAGCATAAACAAACTTACAAACAATCTAAAAAAAACTATCTAATTTGCTTAACAATATTTATATTGTCAATATAAAAGATGACACATTAAAACATCTAGGAACACTGTCATCTATAAGGTAGAAAACTGTAAAACACTGTAAAGCAGGAAACCCTGTACAGCTCAGACTGCTTCCTTCTGTCACAGGTGTGACAAATGAATGCAAGTATGAACAATATCACTGGCTACACACTTAGTTGGAAAAAAATGTGTAAAGGTTTGGTCATATGTGACCTCAAACCCAACTGACTTCTTGACAAACATGGTAATAGTTGCTACACGGCTTTAGCTTGATAGCGATATTTAGCTATCATAATGCAAAAACAAAACATGCATAAACATTTACGCTGACCCATAAAACTTAGAAATTGTGGCTTCACCTGAATCCTCAACAAAATTGAAAGTGCAAATAAATAAGCTTTCAAAGTCTCACCTACAGTACAGAAGACTTTGGTAAGCGTTTAGTCACAGAATTCTGAATGAAATAAATATAATAGTGTAACAGAGTGAAACAATATTTCAAGAAAATTGCTTGGAAGACCGAGATTTTCAATTTCTAAAATTGTCATCAATTTACAACAGAAGTCTGACCTGCAGACAACTTGACTTCAACTTACTCAGATACACTGATAACAGCTTGAAAAAGAACAAGGACCCTGATGAACACTGTCTGCACCATATCTACAGAATGGACCTTTCATTTGACATCATAAACATATCTGTAATCCGTTTTACCTAAAGCATAACAGGGATAAGGAATCATAAGTTTGTTTCATCCCAACCCTTTTCAAGCATTTATTTAAATTGTTTTGGATGTACTTCACATTTACTTGATTCATTGTGTCATGTACTTTACACATATGTACGATTGTGAATATTTATGTATGAGAGTAATCATAATTACATCATTTACATGTGGATGTATTTATATGGATATTAATCTCTTTTACTCTTAATTTTTCTATTTTCCAATTAAATCAGGCCTGATAACATGGCTGCTCTCATGACAGTCTTCTACACCTTTCCTTTCCTTGTTGCTGACTCTTTAAACATCACACCTAAAACCTTGATCTACCCAAAACCTTCCTGCACACATCTCTTTACCTCTTTCCTACGTTCTCTTTTCTTCTGAACTGTTGACCCTTTTTTCACCTCTGCCCCCTGTAACCTCACCATTCTACTTAAGTTCCTCCCATTTAAACGCAGATTCTCTTTCTTTCTTGCTGCTGTTGACCTTCAATCCTCTCCTTTCAAGATCAAACTTCTCAAGATATTCTTCCACCTGCTCTCACCACACATCCTGATGTCATATGCAAACATCTCAGTCCACAGAGATTCCTGCCTGAAATTATCTGTCAGTCTAAAAGAAAATGGGGCTCAAAGCTGATCTTTGGTGGTTACATCTACACACAAGTAAGGTGATTTGTATTACTTTGACTGTGGCATAGTTGTTTGTGACAGATGGGCTGGTCTAAGTATTACAGAAACTGCGGATTTACTGGAATTTTCATGCATAACCATCTTGAGGGTTTATAGAGAATGGTCAAATAAAAGAGAAAATATCCAATGAGAAGCAGTTCTCTGGATAGCAGGTAGAAAGGCCTCGTTGATGTTATGGTTCTGTGTCGTTTTCCTTTCTTGGTTTTGGTGTTGTTGTTTTGTGCTTATGTTTTTCTTTTCTGTTTGTGCTTCGACAGGGTAGCGCAGGGAAGGGGGTGTGGCTTTTTTTACCTGGTGGCCACACACATCTGTTTCCCATCTTTAACTTCTGTTCCTTCAAAAGCCTCTCTCTGTCTCCTCCAACCAGCCAGGTTAATCCTTTTCAGTTTGCCCCTTCCTGGTTCCATTAAAACTTTTGCTGGTCAAGCTCCCTACCTCTAATGCCAGTCTGCTTCTTTTTGTTATTTTTTGTCATGGTGAGACAAATAAACCTTCCCTTCTTAACCATCATGTCCGACTTTGCTCTGGGATCTGTCTACTCACCTTGACAGTTGATTGCAGAAGTCAAAGGAGAATGGCCAGAGTGGTTCCAGCTGATGGAAACTGTAAAAAGAAAATCTCTGAACAGACAACACTTCCAACCTTAAGGTAGATGAGCTACAGCAGCAGAAGAACACACCAGGTGGCTCTCCTATCAGCACTAAGGCTACAACTCACACAGGCTCACTAAATTGGACTATAGAAGACTGGAAAAAACGTCTGGTCTGATGAAACTCAATTTCTGCTGTAAACTTTGGATAGTAGGGTCAGAATCTGGTGTCAATAACATGAAACCATGGATCAATCATTCCTTGAATCATTGATTCACGCTGGTGATGGTTGTGATATTTTCTTGACCCCTTAGTACCAATTGGGTATCGTTACAACACGACAGCCTACCTGAGTGATGCTGCTGACCATGTCCATCCTTTTACTCCCACAGTGTACCATCTTCTGATGCTACCTCCAGTAGGATAAGGCACCATTTCTTGAAGCTAGATTCATCTCAGACTGGTGTCTTGAACATCACTTGACTCAAATGACCTCAACAATCACCAGTGCTCAACCCAGTAGAGCACCATTGATATTTGGTGGAAGGGAAAATTCACATAATTTATGAGCAGCCAACAAATCTGAAGCAACTGTGTGATGCTATCATGTCAATATGGACCAAACTCTCAGAGGAATGTTTCCAGTACCTCGTTGACTATGCCACCAAGGATTAAGGCAGTTCTGAAGACAAAAGGGGGTCCAACCCAGTACTGGCAACAACCTAGCTACAACCCAGTACTAGACCTAATAGTACTGAGTGTATCTCAAGGACTATTCCAAGATGCAACACTTTGCTGTCATTCTAGGCTTCCTCACACAAACTAAAGCTCTTCCTTCTGTATCCTGTCATAAACTTCCACAAGCACTACAAAGATACAATCAGCTCCTTCTGACCTTCTCTGTTCTTTTTCAGAAGCATCCTCAAAGCAAATACTACATACGTGGTTCTGTTCTTCAGCGTAAATTCACGTAGTTCCTTACAAATCCTCACGTCTCACTTCTTCCCTAAATCCATAACTTTTTTTAAACTTCATGATATGTTTCATCAGCATATTCCTCTGTGGTTTCCATCACTAGCTTCTCATTAAAAATGGGAACTAGAACACTTCTTCATTTCTCAGAGATCCTAATTATTCAAGACCTTTTTAAACAGTCAAGTCAATTTTTCTACTTTCAATGCCTTCCTTCTTTCAAATCTCTACT
The DNA here is from genome assembly GCA_003999625.1 of Oryzias javanicus. Classification (NCBI taxonomy): domain Eukaryota; kingdom Metazoa; phylum Chordata; class Actinopteri; order Beloniformes; family Adrianichthyidae; genus Oryzias; species Oryzias javanicus. The sequence continues at coordinate 23,799,022 of CM012443.1, forward strand.
ACTTCCTGCTCCAAAACAGTCACTCTAGTGACATTTTCTTCATTCATTAGTTCTTCAAAGTTCTCCTTTCTGCATCACATTTGTGAAACCTATTAACACATATCTGTACCGGCTTACATATTTCCCATCTGTTTCTTCGCTTCTCCTGTACTAATTCTTCTACCTCCTCTATGTCTGATCCATTGACTGTATATAGACAACTGGACTGAGTGACCCCTCCCCCCCAATAGGAAGTACCTGCTGTCTCCAAGAAGACAAGACTGTGGACTTCTACAGAGAAATAAATAGCTATTATGCAGTCGTATTTGTTAGTTTAACCATTTTTTTTTCTTTTTACTTTTTCTTAACATCATATTGCTAAAACAATTTTTTTCATGACATTTTTCCTTTAAAACAAGTTGTTCAAGTTATAGACTGGCCAATAAGATGCCAAAACAAAGTAGTACCCACTGGCCCCCCACCTAGAACGTTTGATTGACAGATTCTCCTGAGCCCATGTTCAGTGAGAAGGGTGTGGACTTCAAACAAGCTCACTCATGATTGGTAACAGTAGTTGCCCAAAAAATGTTAATTTAGACCGACTTGGACCAATCACTGTTGTCTGGCTCCAAGTTGTGGCACCCGTATCATGGAAAAAATGGCGACTGAATTGGATAAGTTTTACTGGACCCAGAGGTGAGCCATTTTATGGGTGACACCCGGTCTGTCCAGTTCTATACATAGAACCGATGGTCCAATCTGTAATACAAGTCCTCATGCCACCTCCATCCTTTTATCGAGTAAGTGACTGGCATACTTCTTGTAGTTTGTCTTCTCTAATGTCAGTGTTGCACTTTTTCTTAGCTTAACACTCACTCCCGAACTTCTCCATTTCACTATCCACAGTCTATCTTTTGACACTTCCTATTCATATCCACACACTAACCTGCCTATATTCACCAAAGACTTTTTAAGCTCCTCCCTATACCCACTCAGCACTCATCCTTTTTCAACTTTCACCAATTGGTTCTTTGCTCTACTCTTGTATCAACATTTTATAATTATCTCGTAAACTGACTATCAAAAATTGACCCTAGTCTCTGTCTCTGTGAATGGGTCCTTCCTCTGATATGTAACCCAATCAAAAGCTAGTTTCATCATGTTAAGTCGCATTTACCAATCAGAAACTAGCAACACTAAAATTAAAGCATATTTCCCAAAAGCGAAACATGAACAAAAGAGGAAAATTCCTGTGCTTTTTGAGCCAATTTTTAAAAAATCAAAATGACTCATCTGTCTGAGCCCTGTTTTCTGCATATTCTTTTCAATGTTTTTATAACGAAACAGACTATTTTCCTTCCTCTCAGTTGTTTTGTGTTGAAACAGTACGTTTGGAGAAGGGGATGTCATGTTGGTTGGGGATGTAGCTTATGAAACACTTTTCATTTCCCTTTGGTATTCCTTGTGCGCATCACATGACGGAAAAGGGGACAAATGCACTTCTAGCTATGTGAATAAAGACAGATTAAAGAGATAGTCTTCTACACCCAAACGTGTGTCTCAGAGCTTAATGACACTCAGTATTACAGACACCAAACCACGGACAGCTTGCTACACAATTAATAATTTGACTTTGAGACCCCAAAAGATTAAGAATTTTTTTTTTCAAAACCTAGTCTGAAAAATAAAACTGCACTAAATGCTCCATGTCTTTCATTTTCGAAGGACGGCTCTAATAACAGGCAACGTTGGTGTTTTTTCTCATTAATTTGTGACGTTTTTCTCATTCGTGTACATTTTTTAAAAGTCGTAGATTTACGACTTTAGAAGTCAAAGATTTACGACTTTAAAAGGCTTGCATTTAGGGGAGAAACATAAATTTAACCTATGACTTTTAATGTTATAAACATGTGAATTTTTTCTTGAAATGTAACAGTTAATACTTTTTTTCTCCTAAATGTGTGACTTTAAAGATGTTTTGTTTTCTTTTGTTTTTTTTTTTTTGCTTGTAAAATGGCCCGTCGTATACGCTCGCTTCAGCGGCCGCCATTTTGATTTCAGCGATCAACATTTTTTTTAAGTGGGTGGGGCCACCAAGGGGGAGGGTCAATATCTTTGTAAGGGCAGTGGCCCTCATCGAGCCCGCCTCCATTCCGCCTCTCGTCCAATCTATCGTAGCTGGCCCGTGTCGACGTCATGGGGATGCTGATGAGCACACAAGGCGGGACAGAACCGGAGGGAGAGGGAAGCAGGGGCTTGTTGTGGAACGGCCGCGGTAAGTTATCCTGAAATTTGTCCCTTTATTTCTACAAAAGCAGCCGCGTTAATAAACCAGAGGGTAAATGTTCTTTGCGAAAGACGATGATTTGCTTTTGTTTTGGTAGCTTTTATTGTCTGTGTTGTTTGCTAATCCTCCCCACTGCCGGATCACAACACAAAGACACCTCATGCAAATGCCGGCGAAAATGGACAGAAATACGAGCGGGGGCTGACTTCCTACAGAAAACAATCCGTTAACACGACATTATAACACACGTATGCGCCGGTAATTCGCTGTCTTTAGGCGTAATGCATGCTGAAGGTAATGAAACCCATTCATATTATGTCCAGTTAGGTAGTCTGTGTTTAAAAAGCTGAAAGAGTATGGTGGACTGAACATTTATTCATTTTATTCTCTAACGATTACAGCTGAATTCAGTGGAGTGTAGTCGAAGCTTCACCTAGCTTCCGGTGTGGTTTCGTTTTCCAGCGAGTAAAGCGACTCTTCAAATCTGCCGGATGGTAAATTACCTTTATAGTGAAGGCTGTGTGATTAGCGCGCGAGACAAAGTTCGCGCGAAAAAGACGAACCTCGCGAGATTTTTACGCGAGTTCTCCGTGACCCCGGGAGAAAGGGGAAAGGCGGGGCGGGTCCAGAGGTTCAGCGCTGTAGCACTTTAAAGACCCACTGCAACACTGTTTTGATCTGGCTGATGTTTTTCACACATGTGTACGTGCGACCAGCACAAAACTGATGGAAATACATGTTGGTCATATGTAACACGTGCAGCCAAGATGCACACTATGGCAAGCCAAATGGGCCAATAGTCTCTGTGAAAAAAAACGTGTATTTGCAATATAAAACGCCATTTTTAGGACACGTTTTGAAAGTAGTATGTAAATTATGCTGTCTTGTGTTGTACCAAAATGGGCGTAAAAAGAACAAAAGCTCTGTTTCCATTTAATGAAAAACAACTCTCAAATACGCCGTTTTTCTTGAATAAAATGGCTATGGCAGACAGTCTTTCCAAACATTTTTTGTCGCCTAGTGGTTAAGACATCTGCACTGACGCCATTTTTTCCTCATACGGTAATCGTGAGTCCGATCCCACTGCATGACACAGTTACCATTTCATTCAAGCAAAATAGCGTATTTGATGTGACTTAACAAAATGCTGCGTTCAACGTGCTTTTAGAAAATACTTAAACGTACCCATTTTGGGACAACACAAGATGACGCAATTTATTTGCTACTTTCAAAACGAGCGTTAAAAGCAACATTTTTCATAGCCAATGCATCGTTTTTTTTAAACCGCGCTTTTCCTGGTGTTATTGACCCCTTTGACTTGTCATATATTGCTGCATTGCCTGCACATATTTTGTTGTTGGCCCACACGGTTAAAGTTAAGGTCCCCTGTGTCACGTACCTGCCACGATCATTTTTCGGATCAGTAAAAAGTAACTAAAATAAATAGTAATTTAAAGAAAATGACAAAAAAAAAACAATATAAAAGCTAAATTATTTTTTTGGAAACTCTTCAAATCGTATATTCAAATAGCATATAGAGTACTTCACACGCAATATTTACATATGCAACATCAAAACATTTTGTCATTGAGGTCTATTTATTAAAACAAAACATCTTTAAACTTTGAACACAAGCAACATGTTCAAACGTGTAGTTTCAGATTACATTGACATGTTTTTAGACCAAATGTACAAAAACTGAGAGAATGCTTAAAAATAGTGTTGAAAATACCAAATCTATCTGGAATTCCCCTTAAAATACAAATGTTCTCATCCCACCCAATGTTTAAGTTAAATCATAAATAAAACAGTTAAAACATTTTTTTGTATTAATTGTTTTATTAAAACTAACTGTGGGAACATTTAAATATTTAAAATAAAAATTGGTTTCTGTAAAACGTGGCACTTCCGTGCTCACTTTTCCTGCTCATTTTTGGTCTCTTTGGCTTGCCATATATTCGGCCCCTGACATCACCGGCAAGTCTGTTACAGAGCGGTTCTCTCCTGTGTGGGACAGTTCTCAAATAATCTCCCAGTTAACTGGGAGATCATTTGAACCCAGTAATGGAAATGTGTACCAATGGTTTTATTCAGCTCTTAAAATTAAATAAACCTGATATCGATCGATCTACGTCCTTCATTATGGAGTCGAGAAAAGTTTTTGACGGAAGCTCTTCCACATGCATCGGGAGCTTCAGATGAACAGATTTTAAGATAAACATCAAGCAGCTACTTTAGTTCTTGTTAAAAGAAAAATGATTTACATGAATTTGATGCAAATTCATGTGTAGAATTTTGATGCAAATTCATGTAAATCCTCGCGAAGGGGGTGGTCCGCGGTACACACGTGTCCCGAACTGTGGCCTCTGATCCGTACGGATCACGTTACACCCCTAATGTTTTCCATTAAGTTTAATGCATCTACTTTTCAGGGAGCTGCAAGATGGCAGGTACAGAGGCTGCGTCACTGAAATGGCTCAACAACCTCCTCAAGACAAACTTCAAAGAAGTTCAAGAGCTGGGTTCCGGTGAGTTGTAGTTCGTATCTGTATTCTTTCATCAAAAGACATCTCCAAACACATACCAAGATGTCTCGACAGTCTTATAAAGACCTGCAATCTGGACATAGATGTAATCAGTAGGGATATCTCCATCTGATCACGTGATCCAGTTCTTTCAGACTTGGTCAAAATCTGATGTTGCATTCCTAGGAGTACACACACGTCTATAGAATATGGCACCAGTTTGAGCTGGGGGCACACAAAAAACATATGTTGTGTGGAGAGACTTTATAGTTAATAAGAATAACATTGTCTTCACAATTTTAACTGTGTAATATCAGTCTCTTTCAAATGAAAGTTTGGAATATTATAGGAATATTATACAGTTTTCTTTGAATAAAAGTGGATGAGAGTTTTATTTTGAAAAATCTGTTATGTGAATGATCCTCTAGGCACGTGCTACTGTCAGATCATGGACTGCACGATGCCCGGATCAATTGACTTGGCGAAGGTGAAGTTTGACGCTCAATGTGAGGATGACTGCAAGCACAACTTCACTCTACTGCAGGAGGCCTTTAAGAAAGAGGGCATTACGAAGGTATGTACTTCCTGTCCCACATTTATTGCTCATTATAGATTAATCAACAGCCCGGGAGGTTAATTAGTCACAATACAGTTAGTGGAGATCCAAATAAGCAAAAGTAAATGAATGACGAGAAAAAGAAACTACTCAGGTGCTGGTTTTTTTTTGTTTGTTTGTTTTTTTTTCCTTTTTCATGTTTCACTGTTGGGATTCTATTGGGCTTGTGAAGATCACTTCTCCACTCATATTGCTTAGAAGATTTTTTTGTTGCATTAAAAAAAAAGAGTCTTATTTTTCATAGTCTGGGAGTTCTTGGCGTTTTTTTTTTTTTTTTTTTGCAAAATCTACACAGAGCTTCTCAACCATAAAACCCAGACTGATGGAGAGCTAAAGGGACCGTTGACTTAGTGGAACTGCATCTCTAGAGCTCAGCCACAGTGATGTTTGCATTACTCTTTACCACTCTCACCAAGACTCTTCTTCCATGATTGCCCAGTTTGGTTGGACAGAACTCTTGGAAGTGTTCTGGTTGCCCCAAACTTCCTACTTTTAGGGTAAAGGGCATGTGTTTCTATAGAAAGGGGTGTCAAACATACGGTCCACGGGCAATAGGCAGCCCGCCACATGGTTTAATCCAGTCATGAAGAGAAAAACATGCAAGGATGTTGGGAAAAAAAGCAAGTTTCTTGTATTCTATTTCTGTGGCGAGTTATTGGTCTTTAAGGAAATTACCACAATGTGTAAATCTGCCACTACGGGGAGCAAAAGAAATGCAAGACCGGTGTAGCCCTAGAAAGATATAAAGATATAAACATATTCTATATTCAGGTGTGTGGCTTTTCTAAAGTCTGATCGGTTTAAGTAAACAGCTGAACTTCAATAAAGATGTAGAATCAGAACAAAGAGAATGTATGTCAGTTCACATTAGGGATAAAAACGTTTCCAATTTTTGCATGTTAGATATATGGCGAGTTCTCACGTAGTTTTATAGTTATTTTTTGTCTCGGTCACATTAGCCACACCTCTTACCATCTGTGCAAACTGTTCTGGTTGAGATCCACTCTAACAAAAGCACTTCCTGTCAGCATTTCTGTGCACATATCGGCTGAAAAGAAGAGTACCTGTCTGTTTTACTTTTCCAGTGATATAAAAGTTCAAACTGGGGGATCCAGTTAAAAGATTATCTATCTCACTGCTGCGCCTCCACATGTACAGAAAGAGGCCGGCTGACCTTCTGGATGACTACCCGTCTGTTCTCTATTTCATCTTTCTGAAGATGTATGGAAAAAATGAAAGAGATGTCTGGGTATTTTTACTCACCTGCAAGAATTAAAACATTCATTTTTATGCTGATTTGTAAAAAAAAAAAGTTATTCTGTAAATAAAATTAAATCAAAAGCAAAAAAAAAACGTACCAAAAGGTTCTGTCTTCTCAGTAGAGTTAAGCTTTGTCATCTTGGGTGTCAAAGAGTTCAGATCAGGATCACCTTAAAGAGAATGAAAAGCCAGTTTTTAAAAAACTATTTTAAACTAAAATGTACACATTGTAACTTTAGAGAAATATTCAAAATTTGGAATAAATTTAAAATAAAAAAATTACTAAAAGCTTTAATTAAAAACTATGAACTTAGATCCAGATTCCTCTGACATTGTTTGTATCTCCAAAAGTTTATTAAATCACCATAACCTCTGCCACCTCTGTCAAGTGCAGAACTCCACCCAGAGTTCAGGTGAGCGTGTAGATCAGCTGGGAGGAGCCGCAGTCACACTGAAAGAAAAGGTGAAACACAAATCAAAACAAAAAAAATTAGACCATAACCTGATGGGAAACAACTGTGGACGCTTTTGTTCAGCAGGGCGGGGAACTTGTGGCCCGCCAATTATATGTACTCAGAAACAAAAACACAGTTTTAGAAACTGCACTCATTCATCTGCTCCTGATTCACAATGATTTGAATAAAAAATACTCAGAAATGCAATTTCTTTTATATATGTCCTCCAACAGGAGAGCAAATGCTAAAAAGAAGGTGCTAAAAACAAGACTTTTACCAGTTCGGGTACTTAACGACGGCTTTATTACCATTTTGAGCACAAATCTATGGCGCCCCTAAAGGGACATTAAAATAAATAAATAAAAAAGCTAAAGTGAAATTTTTTTGCTAAAGTATTTTTTTTGGTTAACCATCTGGTGTGCAGCAGATAGTTAAAAAAAAAAAAAAAGAAAAACTACTACTATATGGTGTGCACCAGATAAAAACCAAATAGTAACTGGTTCTGTCCAGATTATTTCTGGTGTTATTCTGACTGTAACCACAATTTTTTATTTAGCACAAAAAGTAACTGGTGTTTTCCATATACGACAGAATTTTTTTATTTTAAGAAAAAATCCAGATAGTAACTTGTCCTCTTCAGATAATATCTGGTGTTCTCCAGATAGTAACTGGTACCCACCAGATGGAAACTAGAAAAAATAATTAGGAAAAAAAAGTTTTTCTTTTTACTCTTTTTTTTCACTTTGATGTCCTTTAAAACCCTTCCGCTCTCCTTAGTTTGTTTACATTAAAAAGTGAGGTCATCTGGACCCCACAGGACAGTACGCTGAACTTTTTTTACATTAATGTCCATGGCAGACATAAAATCCTGTCCCCCTTCGTCCACATTTGTCGTTGAAGAAATGGCATAACAATATGTGGTTGGAGTCATCTGGACCCCAAGGAGAGCGGAGGGCTTCCCATACAAAACAATTGTTTAAGGATTGTTTAAGGACTAAAATTATAATTCTGTGCTTTCGTTTTGCGCATTTATCCCACTAAACGGAGAAGTAAAGAAGTGAATCTGGAGTTTCTGTCCGTTTGTGGTGTTGAATGTTGGCTTGTCTTTACAGGACATTCCAGTTGAGGAGCTCCTCCAAGGGGATGTTGAGACCAACGCCGAGTTCCTCAAATGGTTCAAAGACTTCCACATGAAAAATAACAACAAGGCCGTGAAAGAAAAACATGACAAGAGTTCCGGATCGGCCTCTCCTTCTCCACGTACGTAGGAATCGCCTTTATTTATCGTAAAATCCTTCGTTTTTCGTCCCTTAACGTTTGTCTGTCTTTACGCCGTCAGAAAACTCCAGACGGGACACACGCTACACCGAAAAGTGGAAGGAAGCGTTCCACTGGGCAGACAGAAGCCCCCAGGGAGACGATTACACTTTCTGCACCACTTGTCAGTCAAACTTGCACACCATCAACAAAGGCTTTGTTGAACTTCAGCGGCATTCAGACACAAACAAGCACAAGAAAAAGGCCAAACTCCACAAGCAGAACAACTCGCCGACCAAATCCCCCGGCCTGCCGCTGCCGTGCAGCGACGCTGCGCTTCGCTTCATCCGCAGCCACTCCAACTCTGCCCCCACCAACGGCGAAAAAACTGTCCAAACATTTTCTGTACCGTACGCTGGGGCGGCGGTACCCCAAAGACATCGCATCTGTTTGCCAGCACACTCCCTACTGCCTCTACATCTACGAGGGGGTGTCTGTGGGAAAGGACCAACACGTCTCCGTCATGCTCGTGGGCTTCTTCGACACGCAGTCGTCCGCTCACAGCCTCCGGTTCCTGGATGCGTTTGAGGGCGGAGATCAGGCGGCGGCGTGCGTGCAGAGCTTAAAGAAGTTTGAGATTCCCGCCGAAAACCTGGCTGCTGTTTACGTCAGCGGTGACGGCGCGGCGTCAGAGCAGATCTGCTCGGGGCTCAGAGAGCTCAACCCATTCGTAGTTTCCATAGGACCCCTCTACAGCATCGCCGACGTGGCGTGCCGTGCCGGCTTGAAAAAACTCTCTGGTCTGGTGGAGGAGCTGCTGTCTGCTCTGGAGGCGCAACACTTCTCCAGCTCAATCCAGAGCGACGAGCTGGAGGCTCTCTTGGACTCTGTGTACGATAAAAAAAGCTCCAAGTCTTTTCTAGATATTGGCTGCCTCAAATTCTGCCAGTTAGTCTCCAAAATGTTAGACATCTGGACAGATCTCACGGACCACTTCAGCTCTCGCAAAAGCAAGGAAGCCAAGCTCATCTGCTCGCAGCTACAAGATCATAAAGTCCGAGCAGCTTTCTTGTTCCTAAAACAAGCTTTAAAGCCTCTGGAGAAGTTCCAGACACAAGCACAGGGAGGTTCCTGGACCAGCATGCTGCTCTTCCTGGAAGAAGCCAGCTCCCTCCTCAGCACATACACCTCCCGCTTCCTCCAGCAGAGCGCCGCCGCGCGCTACCTGGAGGAGCACGACGCTCTTATCCTCAATAGCAAGAAATCCTTCCTATCCGGCCCCGATTTAGACCTGGGCGGCGAGGCGGTGGAGGACGCTCTGAGAGAATCCGACGAGCTCCCGCGCTTCAGAGAGCAGGCGCTGTCCTTCTACACCGCGCTCACCGGCTGCATCGCCGAGGAGCTGCCTCTGAGCGTCCAGGCGCTGAGGAGCACCGCGCAGCTGCTGAGCCCGCAGAGCTGGCTGGAGGTGACGGGCGCTCAGGTGGAGGAGCTCGCCATGCAGCTGGGAGTCTGCAGCTCCGCCGATGAGACCAAACAGCTCACCGAGGAGTTCCTGGAGCGTAAAAACGACAAGGAGGCGGACCCAGATTCCCTTAAGGAGCACTGGAACCGCCTACTGGACGACGCCAATCCCTCCCCCCTCTTCAGGAGGCTTGTTTTGACCCTGCTGTCCCTCCCGTGCCCCCCTCTCAACGCAAAGCAGGTTTTCACTCAGGTAAGTCAGAAGCAGACTTCTATGTTAAACAGATTCAGAAATGTTAACGTCTGTCTCTCATTTCTAAGGTTCTAGAAACCTCAGAAGTCTCTGACGAGGAAACAGCTGACAGTGATTGTGACGTCTCCCTCAGCAAAAACAATGTCAGCATTCACTCTTCAAATGTGAAAGACACCCTCAGTGAGTAGATCCACATCAAGTTCATGATCAAAATCAGCTTGTTATTCTTGTATGATATTTATAATGTACTAAACTACTACTAAATTACTTACTGTGTGTTTTTGTGGATTTAAACCTTTTTTTTCTAGAACTTCTCAAAAGATCAATGAAGCCCTGTGAAGTCCGCCTTACAAGGATAGATAGTAAGTAAAACTCTGCATTTGTTGGCACAATAATTGTAATTATTTTAAATGTTTGGGGTGTTGTTTGTCATGGAAGTGATTCCAAAAACTGTCACTAAAACTAAAATGTTATCTTTTTGTTTAAGGTCGGAATATTGAAGAATATAAGGAGAACTTCTCAGACGAGGTTTCTGATTTTTATTTAATCTAAGTTTAGAAATCCCGCTCTGTCTGGAGGATTTAAACTCAACAACTTTTGATCTTTCCCAGTGGAACCATCGGAGGAGTTTTGGCTTGGAGAGCAGCCTGCGGAGGAGGCCTCGGGCCCGCACCGTCTTTCAGGCGGGTGCGGGTACCTGGTGCAAACCCGTAGATCTCGACAAAGAGGTGAGAAGAAAACGATAAAACCTCATCTGTGAAGCAGAAGAACGAAACGATAAATTATCTTCTTGCCTCCACAATGTTTTATATTACTATCTTTTCTATCGAGGTGCTAACACTCTGTGCTGTATATAGGAAAAGATTAAATCAACAATTATTCTCACCCTGAATCTGAATTCTTCTCCCTGCCACTACATTTAGCCCTCCAAACAGAGAGTTACGGAAAAATAACATCTTCAAAGTCAGATGTTACTAACTCTCAATGATGTCATCACTTGGAAAATACCTAACAGCATTGCTATTATAACTTTAAAGAGTCACGCTAAAACAAAAAGTCTAAGTTTCTGTGCTTCGGAGCACACCCACGTGAAGAAATTACTCTTTCCTCTTCACTGCAGAACACCCTCGCGGCAAAGGGATACAGTCATAAGTCCCTTTGGCTACCCCTTAAAAACCTATCGGGACGCCCCTTTCCACAAACAGATAACATCATCCCCAAAAAGAAGAAAAGAAATCCTCCGGTCCCTAAACCAGATGTCCTGGTGTCCATAAAATAATGAACAGAACCAGAACAAACTTTCCTACCGAAGAATCAACCAACAGATTCAATGCACTGCCGGCAACAAGAACCAAGCTCCTGCACTGGTTATTAATGGCCTCAACTGTTGACACAAGCACTGTAATTCCAGCAGTTTCTGAGTCACTTGAATCTGATAAGTTACATTAATTGTGTAAATGGTCAAAGAGTTACTGTTGTTAAAACTGGGGGTGTAATGGATGACAAAACTAACGGTTCGGAACATTTTTCAGATCAGTAAAAAAAATAAAATAAAAGAATAAAAATTACTTTTTTGAAAAGCTTTAAAACATACGTATATCCAAGAAGACATATATAAAGCACTTCAAAGCATAAATATACACTCACACATCCATGAACTTTGAACATAAACACAAATAAAATCCTGTAGTTTCAGATTACATTTACATGTCTGGAGACCAAATCTACAAAAACTGAGAGAAAAAATTGCTTAATATGCTGATCTTTTTTCCCTTTCCCCCATGTCCAAATTACATCTGAAATGAAAAAGTTAACAATAATCTTTTCTTTTTTTATTGGTATTAATTGTTTGATTGAAACTGGTGGGAACATTTAAATATTTATCAAATTATTATTATTATCCGAAGTACATTTGCAAGTGGCGCTTTTTGATCCTTTTGGCTTGCCGTACTGCCTTCCCCTGATGGGACATTCCTTTTTGCAGAAGCAGCGACTGAGGGAAAGACGTGGCCGAACCGTGGCTAGTGATCCATATTATTTAGGTGTTGCTGGCGAAATGTTAAAAGTGTAGAACTTATCCCACGTCCCATGACCAAGACAAAAACCACACAGTTCCTCATCAGAGGTTCCACAATCGGCCAGAGTTGACAGTGTTCCTTATTTCTAGTGACCACCGACCAAGGAACCCCGGATTGCAAGAACGATTGCAGTATCCTCAAAAGCTAACAGGAATCTCTGATGAAAAAACAAACAAGCAGCTTCTCAAATTGCCGCCATGACTGGTTCCAAAGGCCTGACAACATAAGCTTTGAACAGCTGTCTCAACACCAATGTAAAAAAAATACTCAAATCTAAGCAGGGTAATCATACTACAAAAAAAAAAAAATTGTGAGAAGAAAAAATGTTATGTTTTTGAAGCCACTTAAAAAGGAAAATGAAAGGAATCCAATCCCACCTTTGTAGTTTATTAATTTTTGAAAACAGAAAACGCCCTGGTATAAAATATATTATATCCTTATTTAAAATATTTAGGAGAGGTATCCTCAAATATCCTGTAGTTTATTTTTTCATAGTTGTTTATCTATTACGAGCCTTATAAATGAGTAGGAACTGTAAAAAGAAAGATCTGCTAGTTTTAACTCTTCAAATAATCATCCTTTTAATCATCTAAAATGTGGATTATTTTCAGGGAGAAGAAACATCTCGATCTGGTAAACACGCAACAGCAACAAAATTTCAACGCAACGAAAGCTATCAGGTAATCCTTTACTAATGAAAGGTTGAGAACAAAAACTAAGATTGACTTGTGTCTGTGTGTTTCAATTTCGCTGTGGTTATTTCTTGCTTTTCCCTACAGGATGCGAAGGGTTTCCCCGTTGGAGAGCTGGTTTGGGGCAAAGTGAAAAGCCTGTCCCTGTGGCCTGGCATGGTGACATCATGGATGACCAGCTCTCCCCCCGTAGGCATGCGCAGGGTGGAGTGGTTTGGAGATGGGGTGTTCTCCGAGGTGAAACGTCTCTGCAGGCTGATTTTAGAGTGTCAAATCCAGAGAAAAATTCAGATTAAAATCTAATCCTGTCCTTAAATCTGTTTCTGTTCCAGGCCAGCACTGAAGCACTCCTTCCATTTAGTAGCTTTTCAAGGTCCTTCTGCAAAAATTCCTTTGCCAGTTTGCCCAAGTACAAGAAAGCCATCTACGAGATCCTAGAGGTAAAGGAGTTCACACATTGTAACTGTTCATGTTAGCTTTTTAATGTCTAAATAACACATGCTCTTTGACCCACAATAACTCTTTCCCCGTTAACGTAACCAAGGTAAATTATCTTATTCTGATGTGGTGAAAACCCAATATGTATCGTGTATTGCTTTGTATTGATATGTAATGCTTTATTTTATGAGTAAAATGTACTTACGTTATGTTAGTTAAGTGCTTACCAATGTTAAGAGTTAACTTTAAGTGTGTACTCATGTCAAGTTTTAATAACAAAGTGTTTATTGACGTTAAATGTTTTCAAGTAATTACAGACATGTATTTGATGTTGAATATTTACTAATGTTAACTGTTCACCAACATGTGTTTATTAACGTTAAGAATTTACCAACAGTGTATTTTTTTGTGTGAATTTATTCATGTTTTTCTATTTTCTAATTTTTTTGTTTTCTAGAGTTGAGTGTTTGCTAAAGTAAAGAGTTTGCTAAGTTTAAGTTTTTGCTAACGTTAAGTGTTTGCTAACGTTAAGGGTTTGCTTACGTTAACTGTTTGCTAACATTAAGTTTTTACTAACGTTAACTGTATGCTAACGTTAGGTGTTTGCCAACTTTAGGTGTTTGCTAATGTTAAGAGTTTGTTAACGTTAGGTGTTTCTAACGTTAAGTTTTTGCTAACGTTAAGAGTTTTCCGACGTTAAGTGTTGATAATGTTAACTGTTTGCTAACGTTAAGTGTTTGCTAACATTAAGTGTTTACTGACGCTAATTATTTATTAGTGTTTACTTACAATAAGTGTTAACTATCAGTAAGAGCTACCTAGCATACATTGTTAACAAAACGTTTGAGGCGTTTTGAGGTGACATTTCAAAAGCAGGTTCCTCAGGGAGTCATTTACTTTTCTGCATCAGAATCAGCTTGTTTACCTGGCTTATGTAAACACTTTACGTACACTGCTGTGTATCATCACAAGGCTTTTTTTCTTTGCTTCAGAATATGTTGGTCTTATGTTTACTGCTTAAACGGTTGAAAGAATTTTACACTTTTGGTAAAACTCCAGAGTTAATAGTTTCACAAGGGAGTGATAGAGTATTGCTTAGCCTGTTTGCATGCCTACAGAGGGCGGATAACTAGGATAAAGCAAATGAAACAAACTGATCGCGCTCATGCAATTATCAGAGAACCTGTTTTACACGGGACTCAATTATGCCCACATATAAAATGTAAAGGTGGAACACCTATGTAATGTAGGAACAAGCGTATCTGCAAAACCAAAACATTGCTGCTGTTCATTTGAAATGATAGAAATGGCGCTCCTCTGGGACTTCCATTCTATGCATTTTGTAAAACCAAGAAATATAGCAAAGATGGAGACTGTAGTGAACCTTTAACACAGTAGATGTTGAGAAGAGGCCGTGCTGCTCGTCTGTAGCAGGACCAGTGTTGGTTAGTGTGGACAAGGAGATGGGGGACTTGTAAGTCGGCGTGCTTTGATATTCCTAGGCCAGAAGTAGAGACTGGTGAGGGTGGTGAGCTTAACTGACGAGAAACAATCTGAGGGAATTATGGTTTGAGCCGTGGGACGGCAGCAGCGCCACAGATACATCCTCTTCTCAGGGAGAAAACCTCTCTCAGCTTGTCAGCAGTCTAAACACTTAATGCAAACATGTTCTTCCTTCGCCGGTGCAGGTTATCTAACTGTTTTGTGTTTAGTTGGCAGCTGAGCGATCCAGGAAGTCCTTCGCTGATGCTCAGGGCGACAAGGAGAAGGAACTCAAGATGATGCTGGAGTGGGCCTTCGAAGGCTTTTTGCCCACAGGTCCAGAGGGATTTGCTCCTCCAAGTATGTTCTCACCTTCAAACATGTTTAAACGTCGTATCAGTTAAAACACAGAACTACAAGTATTAATCTGTCACTTTATAAAAATAGTTATGCTATGAAACAATGATTTCTTTGGATACGTTTTTTTTTAATCAACTTTTGTCTTTGGTTGTTAAAAATCCCTTCTATAATTTTTTCTGATGCTTTTTTTTTTTTGTTAGATTTCAATGAACAAGAAGAACCATCAGAAGTTTCTGACGAATACCTGCCAAAAAAGAGGAAATACGTCTCTAAGAACAGGACCAGCACCTCTACCGTCACTTATAACAGAGGTTTGAGTCATTGATGTTTCTTTGAGTGGAAGTTTGAACGAGCCACCGCTATGATTCATGGGATTTATTTGCTTGTTTCTCCACAGATTTGTTAATAGATAAGATTAAAAGGAACGGCAAAACAATCGAAGGTCTGTTTTAAAGTCTGACTTGAAATCTTTATTTATTGATTTAGATAAAATCACAAATAAAAAAAAAAAATTTTTTTAATTTTCCAGACTTTTGTTTGTCTTGTTCTTCTCCGGACGTGGATGTGCAGCACCCGCTGTTTGAGGGTGGCCTCTGTCTGCGATGCAAGGTGAGGCGAAGCCTTCACTTCCTCTCAGCTGAATGTCTTTGAGTTTTATCTCTGATTTCTGACCCGTTGCTCTTGCCAATCTACACTGTCTGCTCAGTTGACCATCTGCTCATCAGGGAGAGATTGAAATATGCATCTATTATTTTAACTCTCTCACAATGTTTTTTGTTTTGATTTATTTTCATATTTTCTAGTTTTTTTTTTTTTGTTACTTCATCAATACCTCACCTCAGTCCCTCTGTTTTCAAGTGCTTTTATAAATAAAGATTGGTTGAATAATGAAAAAAAAAAGCATAAACCCGGATTTTTGCCTGCAGGAGAACTTCTCCGAGACTCTGTACCGCTACGACGATGACGGTTACCAGTCATACTGCACCGTCTGCTGCGCCGGTCTGGAGGTTGTCCTGTGTGACAACGTCAACTGCTGCAGGTAAACCGGTCTGGTCCAGCTGGTTCACATAAAACAGGGCGGAGGGTCACCGCCTAAGAACTGAATCCTTTCAATTTCTCTTAACAAACTCACAATTTGATTCAAGATTCAAGTTTTTTTTTTTTTTAATTACCCTTAAAATCATTTTCATTTTGTCACGCCAAACAAATATTTACAAATGTAAATCAAAAACAACCTGGAAATCAGTTTTTTGTCTTCTAAAGAAAATAATTTTCTTGATAGAAAACTGAAAAACAATAAAACTGAAAAGGTCTCTGCTGACTGTGTCACACGGTTGATCTTCTAAGCGTCCAACATGTACCAGCTGTGCTGAATAACCTCTCCCGTCTCTGCCGCTGGATCACGGTGATCCTCCTCCAGGTGCTTCTGTAAGGACTGCCTGAACCTCCTGATTGGAGATAAAACGTTTGAGAAGCTGAGAGACACGGAGAAGTGGAACTGCTTCATGTGTAAGCCCTCGCAGTGTGAAGGATACCTTCTGCTCCGACCGGACTGGAGCGTCAGAGTGCAAGACTTCTTCGCCAACAGCACCGCCCTGGAGTTTGTGAGTCTCACGGTTTCTGCTCATATGTCGACGATGAATCATTGCTGTGAATAAAATCCTGCTTTGAGATGAACGATGAAGTCTACACGAATCCAGCAGATGATTGTGAGGAAGTAAAGCTGCACAACACGAGAAAAACTTATATTAGTATTCAAAACAATGTTCTCTCGCTATATTGCGGTCTACTTTTTGTGGAATTGCAGAATTTTTTTCACCTGCAACTTTGCCTGTTTATTTATTTATTTTTTTTCCTTGATCTTGTCAGTTTTCACTATGTCCTGCATAGCGGTGATGCACCCGCTCATTTACAGTTACATATCTAAAGTCTTCATCGTGATCAGATCTTTGTTTTCATTTTATAATTCGAGATTAATTTTTTTACAAACTTTGAGAGTTTAAGCAAGAAAGAAAAGTGGCAAAATATTCAACTTAGAAAAGCGAATAAACTATGTAGTGAGAAGTTTTACAGCCTTAATACATTTATAAAAGTCAAGTCATGATTATTTCAAAATTGTATCGCAGGATATTTTTTAGAATATAACTTATGAACGAAGGAACACTGTAATTGCCATGAAAATATAAGTACAGACGAATGTGACAAGTAATTAAAAGAAGATTAAAATGATAACAATCACACAAACATAAATCTGTCAAGGCAAAAGATGGACAGTGGATGGCGCCGTGTTGAAACCAGAGATAGTCATCAAGCAGCCATTAGTCAGAGTCAACGTTTCTATGGAAACCACTTGCCAATAAGGAGCAAGTTTATATGCAGAAAAGGCAGTGTCTGAAGAATAAATCTCTGTACTTTGGAAAAGTTTGAAGATGTGTTTTTTTTTCTTTTGTCTGTCCCAGGAGCCGCACAGAGTTTACCCCTCCATCCCTGCTGCTGAGCGCAGACCCCTCAAGGTGCTCTCACTCTTTGATGGTATAGCGACAGGTACGTTCATCAATGGAAACAGTCAAGATGCGTCTATAGGGGTCGTTCATTTTTATCTCCCAACTTGAATTCCTCAGGGTATCTGGTGCTGAAAGGTTTGGGCTGTAAGGTGGAGAGGTACATCGCCTCCGAGATCTGCGACGACTCCATCGCGGTGGGCATGATCAAGCACGAGGGGAAGATCGAATACGTTAACGACGTCCGCACCATTACGAGGAAACATGTGAGCTCAAGCTGCAGAAAAAGACTCTGATGTCGGGTTGTAGATTTTAACATCATCCTCTGAAACTGTTCCAGCTGGCAGAATGGGGTCCCTTCGACCTCCTGATTGGAGGCAGTCCATGCAACGACCTGGCCACGGTCAACCCCAACCGGAAAGGACTCTACGGTAAGCTGCTTCTGTCTCGGAGGGTGTTCAGAAACGCAGTTAGCTTGACCTCCTGTCCTTGACGTCCTGCAGAGGGCACCGGAAGACTCTTCTTTGAGTTCTATCGCATTCTAAACCTGCTGAGGCCAAGAGAGGATGACAACCGTCCGTTCTTCTGGCTGTTTGAAAACGTGGTCCACATGAACACGCGGGACAAAATGGATATCTGCAGGTTCCTCGAGGTGAGAATCTTTTCTTTCCTTCTATAGTTTCCCGTCAGGCTGAAGGACGTGTTGATAGTTGTGTTTCTTCCTTTCTTTCTCTAGTGTAATCCCGTTCTAATCGACGCCGTTCACGTCAGTCCCGCTCACAGAGCACGCTTCTTCTGGGGGAACCTTCCTGGCATGAGCAGGTGCGCGCCTCAACACAATCATCCGCTCCAGATAAAGAATCAGGTCAACCCTGTCTTCCGTGTTTTCTTGCAGACCTGTCACCACATCTCTGGACGACAAAGTCAAGCTGCAGGACTGTTTGGAAATCGGACGTGTGGCGAAAGTAAGAAAATTCCTGTTCTTTAAGATCGTCACGCTCACACAGACGGCTTGTCTTTGCTAAACGGCCTCCTGTCCCTGCAGTTCGACAAAGTCCGCACCATCACAACCAAGACCAACTGCATGTGGCAGGGGAAGATAGGCCAGCTCCCCGTCACCATGAACGGCAAGGATGACTCCCTGTGGTGCACCGAAATGGAGCTGTACGTTCACGCTTTATGTTGTTCACAGCTTCTTCAGAAACATACACACCTCTGATTGAAAGAGCTTTATTTAAAAAAAAAACAAAAAACAACAAGATGACTGATCGCAAGATCAAGAGGAGAGTTTGAAACAGTGTAGGGGTCTGCAACCTTCAACACTTAAAGAGCCATTCTGCATTCTTACCAACTACAATCCAGAAGGAGCAACAAAGCCAGACTTCAACCTTTAGAAAAACAAGACGCTAATTTTTGTTTTACATGTTAATGAAGATAATATGATAAATATACTTTTTTGGCATAACTAAAGCATAAACATAGAGAATATTTGCTTTTTTTCTGAATTTAAAAATAAATATGAAATAGTTTACAACTTCAGACTGAATGACATCCTTTCAAAATAAGACACCCTGTACATTATTTGTTCATTTCAATGCAGCAAATGTAGTGGGGAATGTCATGTCAGCATCTGGTGCATCTCAGACAGAAATCCATAAATCAGAATTAAGTAACTCATACTGTATTTTTAGACCACGAGGAACACTTAAAATCCTTACATTTTTTAGCACTAGTAAATCTGCCTTTTAATCTGATGTACTGTCTGACTGTGCACTAATCTCCAACTGACATTTGGATGTACACGGCTCTCGAAAACCTGTCAAAATCTTTTAGAGTGACTTAGATAAAGCTGCACCACTATTTTAATTTATAATAGAAAATTATTTTTATTTTTCTTTAATCATGAGAGCCATGATGGAGAGGTCACAGAGACACAGGTGGCTCCGGAGCCTCAGGTTGCAGACCCTCTGATCCAGTGTGGTTTCCATCCTGGAACAGGACAAGATCTACACCCTCTTCAGGGTGTTGAGAGAGCAAAGCCAGATACAGATTAGATACAGTTTAATCTGAAAGATGGGTTTCTTATATTTTTGTTACTAATAAGTAAAAAATTCCTGCTGTTATTGTGATATTCTTGAACACACATTTACAGTATTTGATCATTCATTCTTCTTTTTTTTTTCTTTAGGATCTTTGGTTTCCCCAAACACTACACAGATGTGAACAACATGAGCCGGATGCACAGACAGAGGGTGTTGGGGCGCTCCTGGAGCGTCCCCGTCATCCGCCACCTGCTGGCTCCGTTGAAGGATTACTTCGAATGTGAAGAGCGCGTGTGATGGTTGTGTCAAACTGCAGCAACGGCGCCGAGCTTTGCTTACAAAAGTATCATTTGGCTTTTTTTAATTTGTAAGACGCAGATCTAAGATGATTTTTTTCCTGAGCAAAAACAACAACAAAGTAGTAATTCCAAATATAATATTTTGGGTTCATATTTCTGGGATTTGACGGCTCTCTTTGTTCCTAAGTCACCAGCATTTTATTTTTGAGAGGGGTTCAAAGTAAGAAGGGATCAGACCAAAACCTGCAGAAAAACTTAGGTTACCACTGACGGTGGAGGGAAGAAGGATCAAGTATCCCTCCATCTTGGATTTTTATTTTAAGTAAAGGGCTAGTCCTCAGTAATGAGAGCTGATGCAGGGCTGGAATTTAATGGAATTATGGGTAAATCTGAAGGGCTGAAAACTCCCAGAATTCCTTTCGTGACACAAGCCTCACTCTCTACCTCAGCGCGGGCAGATTCCTCCGCTTCTGCAGTCACACTTTTTCAATATTTATGAAAAAGATTTTTTTTTAAAAAGCAGTTTACATTTTTTTGGTAATTTGATATTTTTATTCTGATGCCTTTCCGAACCTTTCAGAGCTTTTGGTGCCGGATCCAGTCCTCTTCCTGACTGGATAACCAGCTGTGATGAATTTGAAAGTTTTTTTACTCTTTTAATTAATTTTACCGATAATTTTTTAAAACCTTTTTAACCCTTTTATAACTCAAACTGTCAGCATTTGTGCTCACATTTGATACATTTTTATAAAGGACAAAGAAAAATGTTGAACTAATGCAAACAAACCTTATTTTGGGATATTATTAGCACGGATACATTTGTCAGTCTTGAACTCATCTTTAAACCAGCTAGGTTTAAGATTTTTCTTCTGCTTTTATAAAATATTTTACACCCAAATGAATGCAATTTTTAACAAAAACACATGTTGTAGTAGTCAGTAGAATTCTTTGTTGGACATTCCCAGACTAAAATATGTGGAAAATCTGGTCTTAAATGCCTTTAAAGTGACCATTTCATTTATGTGTAGGTTGCCATGCAGCCTGTAGATTGTTATTTTTTTAATCATAAATTTGAATTTTGCTTTTACAATCATCACAAATCAGTGTTAGCTTCAAAATAAACTTTGTGATGCAGAAATATTTGGATGGATCTCCTGATGTTCACATCTGAGCTGTTCTCTTATCTTTTAATCCAGAAAATTCACACTTTAATTAGGAGTGATACTACTTTTAACCATTGATTATCATTTCATCAACAGATACATTCCAAACAACATAAACAGATCTTCTGTTTCATAAAAATCATGAAAACATCAGCAGAAATCCGGAATCTTTCGTGTGTGATGATTATTAACTTGACTTTGCATTAATGAGGTCGCTGTTACCATCTTTTACGTGTCTGAGAACTTTTGTGAGACAAACTTTTTTATTTTACCTTCAGGATTTTTAGAAACATGCATGAAATCATTCTGGACGATCTTTTTGTCTCCTTTCAGAATAAAATGACAGCAGGGCTGCTTCATAAGCCGTTACTCTGTTTCCTGTGTGTAAGAACGTTCATGTTCCAGTGTCTGTGCATTGTTTCACTGTGATGCTGTGCTTTGAGGTGCTAAATCTACATTTACTTGTTTGTTTGTCGTGGTTGGTTTTTGCTTATATGCCTCTGTTGGAACTGTAGCATTTTGCATCGACTCTTGTGTGTCTTTTTTTCCCCCCAGAAGTGATGTGAGTAAATAATGGATGCCGATTTTTAATGAGGAGCGCAAACATGAAAAACAAAAGAAATAAAATGTGGGATTCACCATATTGAGTGTTTTTGTTACTTTATTCCAGTTTGATAGCATTAATTCTGACTTCCTGTCTGAAGAGGCTTTACATTTTTTACCAAAATGCTTATCAAAGACTTTACCTTTCCTGTTAGGTTATTGCTTTACAAAAAAAAACTAGGAAAATGTGTTTTTTCTTTTCCTTTTAATAAGAAAATCAAGAGTTATAGAGGAAAGTAATCTAAGACAGTGCGGTTTCCCAGGGCTTCCGCCGCCGCTCCATTTGAGAAGGGGTGGGGCTCTGATTGCTGGCGTGAACGTCCAGTTTTGTGACTCCTGGGACCTCCTTTCCCTCCTGAACCAACCGCATCACCTCTGCGAAGGACAGCTGGGAGGCGGCGCATGCTCCTCTGGTTTGGTCTTCACTCTGGAGGCTAATCTGGTCTTTGTGCTCAGGAGTGATGGGCGATGGAGGATGAGGAGCAGAATTCCACTGTCTGTAGCTGCTTTGGTCTATTGGCTCAACAAACCTCATGATGGAAAAGAGAAGCAAAAAAGACATTTTAAGAAATACAACTTCCCATTTTAATAAGAAGAGGTGCATAGTTTGCTAGTATTTTTTTATTTTATTTTTTTTTTTAGTGCCAATAAAAAAACATGTTAACTTTTTTTCAATGTTGAAGACAGAAAAAACAGACTGATGGAAAGATATTTGCTTTTCATGGTTTCTATAAAGTGAGTTGAAATTCTGAGGATTTTTTTCCCTTAAGTTAATTTATTTATTTCCAACATGCAAATAGAAGAAGCGAAAACAAGAAAAACTTTTTTAATTTCTTTTTTTTAGTCTTTATATTTTCCAGGTATAAGAACTTGTGTAGGACATTTAGTTTTTCTATGGAAAATATATTTTTTAAATGTATAAAGATTATTTTCAACCTGAAGAATCTGATCGAAATAATATGAACAAACTGGGGAACTAACATAGTTATTAGAGAACAAGCGTACAGTTTGTTTGTTTTTCTAAATAAAGGAATAATAAAAATGCATGGACTCCTATAGCCATGACTAGCTAGCTACCTGTTATAAAAGAAGAGTTTCAGGTCGAGCAGCTGCTTTTCTTCTCCGTTATTGTCGATGGTTTTCTTTAGAGTTTTCATTCCATCCATAAAACGCGGATCTGACTCAAAGCTATAAGATTCAAAGCGTGAGAACACTGAATCCATGTTTACACAGGATTTTTTCTAACGTTTCACAGAACCATCTTCTGCTGAACATAAGTACTTCCGGTTATTTCTTTGTTTGGTACAACGAGAGCAACACACGACGCTCCACGACCGATGAAACTGCAGGGCGGAAACTACAGCGCCACGTCAGGACAGGCTCGGTACTGCAAGACGAAAAACAAAGAGGTCCATTTGTGTTCTCATTCATTTATTGGGCATATCATGTAATCTATAAGTTGTTTGTTTGGCATAATGAAATGATGAGCTTTTATATATCTCCTTTTTTCCTTTTATGTAGCTTTGGAAAATTATTCCTGCCACAATAAAACACAAAAGCTCACCTGTCTATTTATACAACTATAATAAATAATCTCTGATTTTTCTTTCTTTTTTTTTTAGAACAATTTGTTAAATGTGATCTAATTGTTTGCCAATTTTAATACTTTGCAGTATCGAGCGCAATTTGAAAATTAAAATCTTTTCTTTATATATTTTTTATGCAATTCTTTTATCTGACTTTTTGTCTTTTATTTTTGTGATTCAGATGCACCTTGACAGACACATTTCTTCTCACATTTATATGTTAAGCTCTCAGTTTCAGCAGAAGCACAGCTCTGGGAAAGTCACTTTAAATCCATACACAGTCCAAAAATTACATAAAATGAATTTGTGGCATAATTTAACATATAACTGCATAAAAAACTAGAATAAGCTCAGAAAAATGTAGGTGTTATTTAGAGCTGCAGACAGTGAGGTCGCCAATGACGAGTGTTTTGTCTGTAACAGTAGAGGTGGAGCACATGGTGTGAACAGAAATGTGACCCCGTGTGATTGTGGACTTCAGCCTGGTCTGTCCTTGACCACAGTGGACCAGCTGCTGAGTGGAGGGGGGATTGTTCTTCAGCTGATCTGCTCTCAGAAAACCTGAGGTCTTAATTTAAAAAGAAAAAAAAAAAAAAAAAAACGTCCTTATGGACTTCTTTCTGTCTTTCAAGGGTGGGGAATGAGCTTATGTTCCTGACAAAGGAGAAAATCTCATCCTATTACCAACTAATCCATTACTCCCTCTTTTTTGAGCATGTGATGCAGGAGTCCTGCAGGTCATGTCCTGGAGGAGAGCACAAATAAAAGGAAACAAGTTTCTCTGTCAGGGAAAGGGTAGAAACTGCAACTGTAAAGACCAAACGTGGACATTTAGAGCACCAAACTTTATTGAGTAAAACACAGTTTTTATTCTCTATAAAACTTAATGAGAAGATACAAAAGGATTTTCAAAAAAGTTGACACTAGTGTGTAAAATGTGATCGCACCAATCAAATCTCCATAAATCATCAGTCTGTTGAAAAATCATCTCAGCTGGAGGTATCGTCCACTTTCTTTCATCAGCCAAGGCTGGAGTCAGCGGCTGCTCTCGCGGGCGGTGAGTTTTTGTGTCTGTAGAGCTTTCCTGGGACGGATGTTGGTCTCTGGCTGCAGCGGGACGGACGGGCGAAGCAGAAGGTCAGCGTGCTGCTGGAGCTGCAGTCGTAGTTTCCTTCCTGGTCAACAGGAGTTCAGCATGAGAACAGGTGAACAATCTCACACCAAAAACTGAAGGTTTTCAAGAAAAAAATGTCCTATTTTCTGTTTTGTAAGAAAAACAATCTTGTTAATAAAGTTTTTAAGAGCAAACTACTCTTATTTTAAGAAAAAATTACTTTTTTTTTCTTAAATAAGAGTTCTTGGTGAGACCATTTTTCTACCCCATTTGGAAGATTTTTTATGCTTATTTAAAGGAAATCTTCCAATGGAATACAATGTTTTGAATGTTTTCTGAGGGGCATGATTTTGCACTTAGGCAAAATGTGTCTTTGGTAGATTAACGTCAAACTTGAATGGAAGGCATCTGTTATTACAGAAAACTGTTTAGATGTTATAATGAATTAAGTGTGTTTTTTAAATTTATTTAGTACATAAATCATTTTTGGATAACAATGATGATAATTTAGTGTTTTATGGAAACCTGAGGAGATTGGGACGCACAGATGGATTTATTATTTCCCAGTTTAACAATAGATCTGAATTCTCTTGAGTGTAAAATAAAAGTCCACATTCTTATCAAAAGTGTTTCTTCAAAAAGACAAAACATATTTTCATTTTTTTTTTTTTTAACTTTTATTTTGCCAGGAAGTTCCTTGAATTGTTTGATGAAAATTTGACCAATAGTCTTCAACACACATAAAATAAAATCCTAAAACTGAAACAAATTTACAGATAGTTAAAAAATAACAGGTAGCCTTAACTTTACAATTAAAGTCCCTTCCCAATCATCTTTTGATTTATTTTTAAAAGCGGTTCCAGTGATCTTTTCATTAAAATAAAACACTTTTTAGCCAAAAAATAAATAAAAAACTTTTGTTTTTTCTATGACAGTTTCTGCAGAGTGGCAAAAGTCTATTTGAAATTTGTTGTAGGTGGAACTGTTGGCACAGAGCAACCCCACCACCCTTCCCCTCTCCACTGTGTTCTTATTCAAACAGCGTTTTTTTTTTCATTTGCTCCGATTCACAATAATTTGAATAAATGACTATTAAAAAATGCAATTTTATGCGCATTTTTCTTTGTATGTCCTTCCTCCATCATCAAATAAAAATGCTAAAAACACTGAAAACTATATTTTCATTGGAGTGGGTCTTTGATTTAACTTTTTTTTTCAAATAACAAAAAAATATGAATTTTTGTCCAGTTTCATATCCCAGTGAGAGCAGTTTATTATCATTATTAATTGGCTGGTTTGTTGTTTATAAAAGCCAAAATTTTAAGAAAATGTAGGGCTGGGTATCACTAACAATTTTCCAGAATCGATTTGATTCGATTCACCAGAGCCTGGATTGATTCGATTTACATTTTTTCCAATTACTTTGATCCTCTGAATTCGATCCAATTAATTTTGAGTTTACATGGCTTACACATTTAGACAGACTTGTTAATGAATAAATCTAAATATGTTTTGAAGATATTCAAATAATCTGATGCAGTTCACACATTTTAACATTTTTAAGTAAAATTTTAAGTAAACAGTGTTTTGGATCACAAATGGTTACTTTAATTAAATATATTTTTCACTTAATAGAGTGAGTATGTAAAGATGTTCATTTAGACAGTAATGTATGTTTATGTCGCCATTCTATGGGAAATGACATTAAATGTTAGCATCAAGCTAGCAGATTTTAGCTTTATGCGTTAAATCAATCTCTACTTTTATGGATCGATTATTGATCTATCAAGCTTAGATTGATAAAGATCTATAAATTGATTTGATCAACCCGGCATTACTAAAGTATTTTGTCGAATGTTTGGCTTTCATGTTGTGGCTTCAGATATTCTCCTGTTTCTGCACAGATAATATTTTTTTAATTAGAATTTTTATATTAATTTACTTTTTAAAAAGCAAATAAAGTCTGCAGTATTCTTCCTGAAAGATTTTTTTGTTGAGTTCTGTTCTCTGCGGCTCATTTGGACTCAGATGAAGCAACCATTGACCAGAAATGTGTTGTTTTTCTGCCGCTCACCTCCGGGGTGACGGTGCTGCTGCTGTGTCTGGATCTCTGGCTCGGCCCGCTTCCCTTCTCCTCTCCCTGAGCTCTGCCGCTCTCCTCTCTCTGCTTCATGAACCTCTGGTTGACTATCCTGGTCACGCTGTCGTTCCTGTGCAGCGCTGCGGCCTGAGGTCTGGGCGGAACGCGCTCCAGGTTCTTGGGGCCCCCCTTGCCCTTCTGCCCTGACCCCGGGGCAGCTTTCTCCCCCCGGCCGCTCACCCTGCGCAGGAACTCTGTCACCAGGCCACACCGGTTGGCGCCTGCAGACCTGCTGGGTGGCTTGATGCCGCTGTTCTGCCCTGGACCGGATCTCAGGCCAGATTGGTTTTGGCGCGACAAACTCCACAGACTTTGATCTTTAGGAGTGGAGGAGGTCAGGCTGGTGGAGAGGGGGAGAGAGGAGTGTCTGCGGTAGAGTTTCGGGGAGGAGGTTCTGGACCTCTCCCCCCTGCCTGCTATCCCATCCATAGAGGCGGAGATGTGCTGAGGACGGGCTGAGAGCAGCGAGGAGCCGGGGACTCTGGACGGGCTGCTCCTCACCCCCGATCCCTGAGTCCCATCTGTCTGCTGACCGACGCTGACCTTCTGCGGCTCCGTTTGGGTTTGGGTACCAGAGCAGGCCACGTCCACGCCGCGGCCCGTCGTCCTCCCTCTCCTCTGCGAGCCGCCTCGAATCGCCTGCCTCCAGCCGGCCGTCATCTCCTTCATGTCGTCGCTCAGGTTTGCGGAGGAGCCCAGACAAATCTGGGTCATGGAGGTGGGCGGCGTGAACCAGGGAGAGGAGGTGTCCACCGACCCTCCGTCCGCACTCAGGCTCTTCTGCTGATTCAGCTGGACTCTCCGGGCAGACGGGGGGCTGTAGTAAATGCGGACTCCGGACTTCTCCGGGGCAGTGTGGCTCCTCCTGGCAGACGCCTGCTGAAAGTTGAGATCAGGGAAGCTAAGCGGCATGATGAGATGATCCCAGGTCTTCACGGGGTCTTCTCTGTCCATCTGGGCGGCCTCCTGGCTCAGATAGCACCAGTTCTTCCTGCTGGAGCCGCGTGGAGGAAACATCCGCCTCGGTCGCTCTCCTTTCGGGTTTCTGCAGGAGAAACACGAACTGAAAGTTTTCTTAAATCTCTCAAATTCAAGCATGCGTTAAAAAAACACACACTAACCTGGAAGTTCTGTGTGTCCTCCATCAGGACCAACATTAGAGATGGAGCGCTGGGAGACAGAAGAGACATAATCTGTCACATTTGACCCTTCAACTACCCAAAAAAATGTGTTTTCTACTGTTTATTGCCTTGGTACGGAGCCCCTAAAGAGACATTGAAATTAAAAAAAAAAAGCAAAGTAAAGAAAAAAATTGCCTAAAGAAACATAGACAGTCATCCAGTGCGCACCAGATAGTAACTGAAAACAAATGTTTTTCTAAAAATTGAAAAAAAAAAAAATTATATAAAAAAATACATACTAACTGGTGCGCACCAGATACTATCTGTTACACATCATTAAGCAATTTATTTTTTTACTGTAATTTTTTGTATTTTTAGGAAAAACATGTTTTTCCCATTTTCTTTAACTTCAATTTTTTTTTCCTCTATGTCCCTTTAGGAGCTCCGTACCTTGGGGAGTAATAGACACAATCAATATTTTAAAAAACATGTTTTCAAAATGTTCCCCACCATTTGGTTGAGCGGGCAGTGAAAGGGTTAAGTACTTCACTAATGTTGGATTCAATAGTTGTAAGTTCTGGTTCAGTTACTTTTCTTCTTGCCCTCTGTGCAGGCTGCTGTGACTCCGCCCATTCTCCTGTGTTCCAGCTAAGCAGTCACAGCTGTCTGCACTTCAGCAATCAGGCTTTGTGTATTTAAGGACCCTCAGTGCAGCCCTCAGTGTTGCCTTGTTTTGTATCCAGGCATATTATCTTGTTCCTGTGAGCTGTGTTACATGGCTAATGTAAATTAAAGCCTTGCATTATGCCTTTCATGGGCTGGTGAGTCTTCCCTGCAACTGGGTTTCCTCCTGATTGCCCAACCGTGGCAATAGTTGGACATAAAAACTAAATTTAGACAAAAACCTGTGCTTTTATTTAATATTTTTGGTGTAATTCAGGGTAATCAGTGACTATGAATTAGACTTTAAAATGAAAACACCCATAATCCACTCCTAAAGCTGCTGGCCGGCCTGAGAAGGTCATTATCGTTACTACAGGCTGAACGCGATTATAGTTTTCTGCTCAGAAACGGAATCGAGAATCATGCATTAAATCACGAATTTGCAAATGTTGGGTCTGTGCCGCGGAGGGCGAATTGGGAATTCGTTCAAAGGGTTTGGAGCACGCGTGTCCCGTTTGGCTGCTCCCTCCACGGGAGATTAGCCTAAATTCGCTGGCACGAGTCGTCTCGTGACCCCCCCGCTGCTCGGATCTCAGGAGTTGAGGCCAAGGAGGGAGATCATCGGCGGGGCTTCCCGCTAAGACGCGGTGGATGGGGGGTGGGGGGTTGGGAGTGGAGCCTGAAGGCTAAAGCTCACCTCAGCTTTCTGCCCCTTGCAGTTGCCACCTTGAAGCTCTGCACTGAGGTCCTGCAGCAGCCCCAGAAGCACAGGCAGCGCTTTGTCTCTACCCTGAGGGGAGAAAAGTTTTTAAAAAACATGTCAACTTTTCACTTGTGGATTCCCTCTGGAGTACCTCTTTTCCCTCCAGACCGGGACCTTTAAAGTTCCACCACTGATGGAGGATCCAGAGGATCTGCAGCGACAGTCGCATCTTTGGATCCTTTTCTTCCTCCTGCTTCGCGTCTCGCTCCTCCTCCGCAGTACACAGCTCCTCGCGTTTCATCTGCGACTCTTTGATGCTTTCAGCAAAAGAGAAAACGTCGGACTCGCCGGCACCTCCATCCTTGTGAGCGGAGCTTTTGAACTCCTCTTGTTCTCCCAGGAGCTTCTTCATCCTTCTGGTGAAAGCTCCCAGCATGCTCTGCAGCAGCTCCAGAGCGTCATTCAAAGGGCCCTGAAACTTGCCGTTCGAGCTCAGGTCCAGCGGGGAGGTGGGAGGCGAGCTGTGACCGTTTCTCAGAGGATTCTTCAAGAGCTGAATGACTGAAGTCAAAATGCAGGAGTGATCTCTGAGAGCAACTAGAGTCTCGTAATCTTTGACTGTTATCCCTTTCAGCCTTTCTTCAAGGTTCTTATCACTCTCCTGACTGTTAGAGTCACCACCTACAGGACCTTCTCGGGTCACGTGACTTCCTTTCCCTTCTTCTGACTCACGCCGACTACCCTCTCCGTCCTTCTGCTGCACATTCACCGACCGATTTTCCACCAGAGCATCTTCCTCCTCGCCGCCTCTCCTCCTCCTCCTCCTCCCTTCCACGTTCTCTCTGAGGTTACTCATTTCGGCTCGCAGCCCTCGGTTCTCCACTTCCAGCTCAACGATGCGCCGGCTCAGAAGCATGGCCTCCTCCTCCACCAGTTTCAGGTGAACTTTGACCTCTGCCTCCCGGGCTAAGGCGCAGTTTTGTCTGCCTTCAGGCGATTGGGTCGCTTCGGCGCCGCTGAACCCAGACTGGTATTTGGCCAGCTCCTCCCGCGCGGCCTCGCTCTCAGACACCAGCTTGGTGAGCTTCTTGCACATGAGAGCCAACTCCTCTTTGGCAAAGTGGAGCTGGCACTTCAGATCGGCGCTGTCCTCCTTTTAACAAACAGACAGGAGCGATGATGGGTCAGAAGTGAGAAGAGTTTGTCACAGGTGCAGCCATTTTTAGAAATAATGGGACGTGTCAAACCTCCATCTGCTGGGAAAGCCGCCTTTCCGCTTTACTGCCTGGTGACTTTGCACTCCTCTTTTTCAGGGAAGTCTGCAAAAAAAACAAAAAAAAAAAACAGATTTTTGTTTTTCCCTTTTTTTTTAAAGAAAAAAAAAGAGTATTTGGTTTAAAACCTTCAGAGCCCCTCAAGGAACATCAAAGCAAAGTAGAAAAAAATGATTAAAAAAAAAATAATTTTCAGAATCTTTTTTTTTTCTGGTTATTGTCTGGTGAGCACCAAATACTATGTGGTTATTATCTGGTGCGCAGATAGTAGACAGCATTTTTTTTTTTTAAGGAAAACAAAATTCTGGTCATTGTCTGGTGAGCACCAGATAGCACCAGATAGCAAATGGTGCTCACCAGATAGTGTTCAAAAAATTTTTTCTGAGAAAAAAAAAAAATCTGCTTACTATCTGGTACACAGCATATAGCAAATAGTGCTCACCAGACAATGACCAGAATTTTGTTTTCCTAAAAAAATGTTTTCTGGTTACTGGTGTGCACCAGTCACTAACAGGTGAGCACAAGATACAATGTGGATACTAGTGCTCACCAGATAGTGACCAGAAATTTATTTTTCTAAAGAGAAAAAAAACATTTTTTTTTCGATTATTATCTTGTGCGCACCACATACTGTCTGGTGCACACCATATAGTGTCCAGAATTTTTTTTTTCTAAAAACTTTTTTTGTTCCGGTTACTATCTGGTGCGACCAGACAATGATCAGAATTTTTTTTTTGTCTGGTTAGTATCTGGTACGCACCAGTTACTATCGGGTGCACACCAACTGATTTCTTTAAAAAAAAAAAAAAAACTTTTTATCATTCATTTACAATTGAACTTGAAGAATTGTTTGACTATAATCTATATTGACATTTTGACTTTTTACCCTTCTTTCAACACTTTTTGAGCTTCCTTTCTTAATTTAGCAACATTTCTAAACTTTTAAACTCTCTCCGACGCTTTGACATCTTTAGTGTCTTCAGGTGCATTCTTAGCAACAAATGCAATTTTTTGTGTCTATATATGCCACAATCGCTCCTGTTGGAAAGGAAATCCCCAAAGGCTGTACAATGTAAAAAAAGTCAACAAGTTTTTTTCTTTTTTTGAATGTTTTGTATCTTATTTCTCTAACCATCAAATAACAATGAGTAGTATTTACTTTCTTTCACTTCCTTCTCGTGTCAGTCGATCAGCCAGAGCACGAGAGCTTGTAAGCCTCTTTCATGAAGCCGTTTTCCCTCTTAAACACAAGTCAGGCTGTCTGCGTGGTAAAAATAGAAACCTTTATAGTCTGCCCGAAAAGGTGAAAGCACAAGGAGTGCAGAGACTTCAGTGTTAGTGGGTGTGGAGGCTCACTAGAAAGACTATCCTCTGACTTGACATGTGATGTATGCGAAGTGGAAAAAATGGTGTTAATTCTTTTGTCTTTTCACTGGCGTTCAAGCGGATTTCCTTGCTGCTCTGGAGCCTGCAGTTCTACAACCACCTGAGATCTCAGCACATGAGTTTGACTTTAAACAGCAGCATGAAATGCTCCTTCTCCAACACATTTCTATCTACTGTGTTTTGTGCTCCTGGATTAGGTAATCTAAGTGGATTTCCCTGTTGGGATCAAAGGAACTGGCAGCTGTCTCACTGGGGTGGGCCAGACTCAGATCAAACCGAAGCACCGAAGCCCGGATAAAACTAAACAGGAGTCTGCTGAAGGCGCCGGGCTTCTCCGAGGTGAATGAAGGAGCAATAAAAGGCAGTTTGAGAGATAAATCTTTGTGTCAGGGCGTTGATGAAAGCACGCTCGGTGCTGGTTGTAGGTTAGTGTATCCACTCTTTTCTTCCCTAAAGCCATAATGCGAGCTGATCCAGATTTAGCTGAGCTTAATGCAAGCAGAAAAAGAGAGAGGGAGTCTATTTTGGTAATCTCTTGCCCCTCTCTCTGCCTTTTTTTTTTTTTTTTTTCCTGTCCGCTGAGCTCAGCTGTGCCAGGAGTTCAGAACTCAGCATACCAGGCTGCTTCACCCCGGCTCCGGCACCAGGCAGCTGCCGGCCCAGCCCCTTCTCTGATATCAGCCATCGGCTGCAGGGTCGTGTGTCTCCTGACATTGGGGTGACGCAGGGAGGAGAGGGACAGCTGGCAGGATGGGTGCAGCTGTGGGTAATGAGAGGAGGATGCCTGACCAGAACGGGGAGGTTAGACCAGGCTGGGTTACATTTTTGTTTTGGATTAGATTAAATATCTGGATAGATTTTGTTGATTTGTCCCCTTTACTCTGTTCAAAAATGTCTTTATCTGTATTATATATCTATTATCTGTATCTCATTTGTTTGTTTTTTTTTTTGCTAAAAACAGGAATAAACTCTAAGTAAAATCATAAATTTAACTTTTTCTTGTCTCATTCATCAACATTTCTCATTTTCTATGAAAGATACTTTATGATATTTAAAAAATGTAAATTTTAGCTAAGGGCAACTTAAATAGAAAGTTTTACAGTTTACCTTTCTGACTTAATGTGATCTAAAGCTCAAAGGCCTGCAAAAATGCACACAAATAAAACATTAATTTTCTTTACCCGCTTTATCTTTTTCGGGGTCACTGGGTTGTCAGTTTATAATCCCACACAGTCACAACTAAGGACAATTTGAAGTAGTTAATCAACCTATGAAGCCTGTTTTCGGTCTGTGGGAAGAAGCTGGAGAAAGCCCACACATATATGAGTAGAGCATGCAAACTCCACACAGAAAAGTCCCAGCTGGGACTTGAACGGGGGCCGTCTCGCTGTGAGGGGGGGAGTGCTAACCACTGCGCCGCCGAGCAGCATAAAACAAATAAAAACATGTGTTACTCGCTCACAAATCTAGTGAGGAAAATTGTTCAGTTTTGCATTTAAAAAGTATCAATCCTCAATCTGCCTTTGTGTAAATGCAGCGCAAGCAAAGATATTAAATGACATCCCAGAAGAAGTTAAAAGGCTTTAGTCTGAGGCTACATTCACGTTGCCCTCAGCAACGCATGTAAAACCATCCATTTCTTATGAAAAGTCTATGTAACCACATGGAATACATGTTTTGTGTTCATGCGTCGCAATGCGAATTTCTACCAAATTTTAAGACTCAACGTACAACAGACACAGCTACTGAACGCACGTTAAAAGTTAAACCAGTTGAACTTTGACCAATCAGGAACTTAGATTTGGTAGTGAAGTATTTCCCTGAAATGCCAACCGTTTGAAAATTGATCACCATGGAGAATTGATTCATTTCTTTTTGCTGGAATTATACAAAATAAAGTCTTTCACATTTCAGAATAAGAGTCATGAGATTTGCATGTCTTTAATACTTCACAGCAAGCCTCTTCCTACTGTAGATGGTGGACATCTGTTAGCATCGGGTAGCGACAGTTCAGCGTGAACAGCATTGGCTAAACAAACGTTCAGGAAAACACGTGTAACGTGTTCAAGAACTCGCGTCACATGTCTGAGGTGAACACGAGAGAGTAAAATCCAAACTTTTTTGTTGTTTGGCTGATGTTAATGTTTAGGAGAAAAGCGATATGATTATAATGTCATTTTCTGTTTACAAAAAGTTTTGTTGTTTTTGGAAAAGAACAAACGCTGCATTAACAAAAAATGTATTTCTAAAGCACGGTGAGGTAACTATCATAATTTGTAAATTATGGGCTTAATGAGGACCAAAAATTAGAGGGAAATCTTGATGACGAAATTATCATAGTATATGAAAATTGGGTTTAATGAGGAGTTGCAATCTATTTGAAGAGCACGGTGAGGGTTTTTTAGTGTGTAAATACTTGATTTGATGTATTTGTTTATTTCAATCATAGATTGAGAGAAACTACAGGGCAAACACAAATATTTGAAACTCATTACAGAAATAGACTGATTAAAAAATAGAAACCAAACAAACAAAAAACAAGACTCACTTGTTTCACTTTTGATTAATTAGATTTGTAATTATGAACTAAAGTCAGAAGATTTTGATTGATTGCTTGAAAAGGCGTGGGAAGATGTGAACTTATATAATCCCACCCCTACTGAGTTATTTCATTTTACAGTTTTTCATAGTTATGTTTTCCAGTTCGGATCAAATCAAATGCAAGATTTTTTTTTTTTTCTAGGTTAATGAAGAGTTAGAATCTATTCGTAGAGCACGGGGAGGGAAGTATTATAGTATGTGAATATTGGTTTAATGAGGGATAGGATGTTTTTCCATCATTTGTGAAAGAATAAATACTTAAAAATGTGGTTGTGTTTCACATAAAGTTCACAAAAACATAAAAGTGTAAAAAAAGGGCCCTGGACTCTCTGAACCATCGGTTAAGGACAGAACAGTTCTCATCATTTGACATTCACCTCTCGGGCTTTCTCCACCTCGGATTGTAAGACCTGATTGGCCACGTCCAGCTCCTGCGTCCTCTCCCTCAGCGCCTCGTTCTCCCACTCCAGCTGAGCGTTCTTCTTCTGCACAGCCTCCAGCTCGTTGTAGAGCCGGAAGGACACACTCTTTGCAACCTGCGGACGCAGGTAGAACACCGTTAGAGCTGCCGCGGGGAGAGCCACCGATTCCACTGATGAACTTCGTTTGCGGGGAAATTCTTCGCAGCAGTTTTGGTTCGACTGGCGCTGGCTGAGTTTACAAGCAAATTCTTGTGACAGGAATTCACCGCATGTGCGGATGGAGGGCAGAGGCTGCCGGGAATCCTACACCGCGAGAACACGAACGCCAGGATGAGTCAGGGCAGGCTGCACTAACAAGGCCTGAATTTTCAGGTTTCTGATGCTGTTTCTGCTGTTTTGTTCCAGCAGTGAACGACTCACAGCACATGCTCCACTACAAAAGGACAAAAAACATGTGTGTGTATGAGCTGACTAACAGCAGGGAGTCTTTTAAAGCACAGCGACGACCATGAATCACTCTATAATCAATGGTCTCTTGTATGTGAGCCAGACAGGCAATAATGAGAGTAACACTGAGGCGTTTTGTGCTGTTCGCGTCTCCATAGTTTGACTGATTTCTGGTAAGTTTCAGATTACAGACTTTTATGTCGTGCTCCAGGCTCCTGACCAGCTCCCCGTCCACCAGCCCGGTCTGAGCCACCCGGATGCTGCGGCGTTCGGCTTTGCGGAGGCGGTACTGCAGGATGCGGCAGGTCTTGTTGGCCTGCTCCAGCTGCAGCCGCAGCTCTTGCAGCTGGTACACCTCCTCCTCCTGGAACATGTCTCGTATCTCCAGCATCTCACAGCGAAGCTCCTCCACCTCATCCTGAGGAAAAAGGAACACGATAACGGAATTCTGCAAACAGAACGTCACAACTGACTTTTCTTTACACCTAATGGGGTAATTGCACCAACTTTAGGACACAGAATCCCTTTTTATAAGACAAACCCGATTCTTGGAGGTTGAAATTAACTCGAGTGTTGGAATCTGAGCAGATAATGAAGAGGGTAATCACATTTACAGTCCACACGGATCTACTTAGATCAGAGGTCTGCAGCACGCAGCTCTTTTACTGTTCTGTTGTGGCTTTCTGGTTAAAGAAGGTAAAAAGGTTTGATTTTTAAAAGTAATTAGTAAATAAAAAAATAAAATAACTCAAAGTCCATCCAACTCATTCCCAAACAGCTGAATGGCAATACATATCATAAGTCAAACTAATGATCTTTGTCCTTTTTGTCCATCGTCTACTGTGATACATGTACACTGGTGTGAAAAACTAAATGCCCCCTTCCTGATTTTTATTCTTTTGCATGTTTGTCACACAAAATGTTTCTGATCATCACACACATTTTAATATTACTCAAAGATAACTCAGGTAAACACAAAATGTAGTTTTTAAATGAAAGTTTTTATTATTTAGGGAGAAAATAAATCCAAACCCACATAGCCCTGTGTGAAAAAGTAATTGCCCCTGCACCTAATAACTGGTTGGGCCACCCTTAGCAGCAACGACTGCAATCAAACGTTTGAGATAACTTGCAACAAGTCTTTTCCAGCCCTCTGGAGGAATTTTGGCCCACTCATTTTTGCAGAATTGTTGCAATTCAGCTTTATTTGAGGGTTTTCTAGCATGAACCGCCTTCTTAAGGTCATGCCACAGCATCTCAATGGGATTCAGGTCAGGACTTTGACTAGGCCACTCCAAAGTCTTCATTTTGTTTTTCTTCAGCCATTCAGAGGTGGATTTGCTGGTGTGTTTTGGGTCATTGTCCTGCTGCAGCATCCAAGACCGCTTTAGCTTGAATTGACGAACAGATGGCCGGACATTCTCCTTCAATAGAATTCATGCTTCCATCTATCACAGCAAGCAGTAAAGCAACAAAACAACCCCAGACCATCACACTACCACCACCATATTTTACTGTTGATATGATGTTCTTTTTATGAAATGCTGTGTTACTTTCACTACAGATGTAATGGGACATGCACATTCCAAAAAGTTCAACTTTTGTCTCGTCAGTCCACAAGATATTTTCCCAAGAGTCTTAGCAGTCATCCAGATTTTTTTTTAGCACAATTAAGATCATGAGCAGAAATATTAAAGCGTGAAAAACATACAAAAGAATAAAAAGTCAAGAAGGGGGCAAATAGTTTTTCACACCACTGTGTAAATACAGGCCGTATTTGTTTATAAAATGTTGTAAAATCCTTTTGTTTGTCAAGTAGTTTATAGGATTTGTTTTGTCTTAGATTATTAGCTTAGTTTGTACAATTAAACATAAAATAAAAAGTTAAAGTAAAAACTCAAACATTTTGACCGACTTTTGAGCACCATTGTGCACTTCAGAAAATTAACTGGCAGTCAGTGAGCACAGCCAGAATCAAGACAGATTTTCTATTTTTGAACAAATTCAAGGATTTAAAGTCCAGCTTATGGTTTGGAAAATTCTGTAAAAGTCACTATAGTGTGAATGTTTTACAGCTGGGAGGTCAAACTCTATCAGCAGGGGCCAAAATCCAAAACACACTTTAGGTCACGGGCCAAACAGGATAAACATTTATTGAACAGCCTAAAACAACATTTTCAAACTTTAAAAATGTAGCTTTTTAACATAAGTTATTCTCCTGCTCCTGTCCGTCTGTTTTTCAGCACGTAAAAACTCAATCACACTCAGATTTTACGCAACTTTTGCACTTTTTTTCAAGCAATTCCTCAAATTCTTCGAGCACATTTTAAACCCATGCAATATTGGTATCAAAACGTTCAGCACTTTCAGGACATTGTTCAGTAATTAAAGTAAATTTTTTAAGCATCTTCATTGACAACATTCAGAAAAAAACCTTCACCTTAGTATTATCGCTGGTAATGCAACTTTTAGCTGTGATTTAAATCCTGTTTGTTATGTTTATGAATTTCTGTTTGAGATACAACCACTAAAATAAACATCTACATTTTTTTATACAGTGCTGACTGTACTAACTATACATTTAAAATGATCTTATGTGGCACAGGAAGTCTTTTATTTTGAAAGGAAGTCATCACTTCAGTCAAAAGTTATAAACTATTTCATATTTTTTTAAGTGATATTTGTTTATTTTTGCCAAAAAATTACAACTGAAGCATTCATTTGTATCAAATTGATATCAATAACACAAACCAGTGTCTTATTTCTCTAAAAGACTTTGTGGCTCAAACCAGAATGGAAACTTTAGGAGTTAAAGGATGCAGACCCCTGACTTAAACGTTTTTCAAAGTGGTTTTGTTTTGGAAAATTGCAAACTTTTAACAGCGCAAATGATTCATATTTAATTGAATGTCTTTCAGAGTCACATCAGTTAAAGCTTCTTCGTGGAGCTCAGAATCCATGTTCTTTAATGTCCATATACCTCTTTTTTTTGTCTATTCTTGTTAGAATTTATCATAAATCTCTGTTTTTTTAATCTTGCATTATATAATGAATTATTAGATTATTCTTGTTTCCCTGCATGCTTTCCTATATGATCTGTGCATGCAACATTTGATTTAATCTCCTTTGGTGTGATTTATTTCAGTGAGATCTTCTCACACATGTTGTTCCTAATAAGATTTCTTAATTTTTGAAATATCAATTAATATTATTGTATTATAAACCAATTTACTGATGATAATTAGCTCTAATAAAGATTTAAATTAAGAATTTTTCTCTTCTCAGGGTCTGATTTTTTTTTTAAAATAACTTTAAAATATTTTAGGGGAAAAACTTACTTTCAAATACTCATTCTCCGACCTCAAGTCCTCCACCTCCCTCATGAGGTGGTCGGTGGTTTCCCCCATCATCAGATCCATGATCGCCCCCGCGGAGGTGACCAAGCGGAGGTCTCCTCCGGCAGCATCCAGCCGGAGAGCGCAGACTCCTCTCGGCGCGCTCGCTCCGTCGTGCAGTGTGCCCGGTGTCTCATAAGCCCCGCCGTCGATCCAGCTTAAGTCGTTATCGCTGCTCGGAGAGGCGCGCTTGTTATCCTCCGAGGTGCAGTCAGAGATCTCAGAGCTGCTGTCCGAGCAGGAAACTTTCCCAGACACGCAGCCGGAGTCCTTGCTCAGGTCCTCGGAGGCGTTGCTGGCGTCAGACAGCTTTCTCTGCGCGCAGGGCGCGACATTTGGAGACCCTTTCCCCGCTGCTTTCGTGACCACTGAAGCCTCCCGCTGATTTGTGGGAAAGTTCTTCACTGAAGAGCATCTTTCTGCATCTTTGGATGAAGGCTCGTTCCTCTTCTTCTTCTGAACCAGGACCTGCTTGTGCGTCCTGGGCTGCTTCTGGCTGCTGAGCGCAGACTTTGCGCTCCTGTCGCCGTCCTTAGTCATGGTGTGTTTGACCCGCTCTGCTCCAGGATTGTGTCTTTTTCAACTTCACATCAGAGTGATTTGTTCATCTGCTGCGCAGGTCCGCCCAGCAGCTCTGATCCCCAACACTGAAGGTCTCCACAGCTCTCAGATCAGCGCAGTACCAAGTGACTTCCGGTGGCTGGAATCCATATTTGGTCTTTTTGGTTTTTTTTTTTGTTTTTTTTTTTTTTCCACAAAATAAATAAATAAAATAAAAAAATGACTTACTGTACTTTTAGGAGTAAGATTGAAACTTTTATAATACAGAATCTACATCCTAAACACAAACTATCAGTTTGTGCAGCCTTTGAAGAGCCCACACAATTATTATTTTACCCTTTATTTCAGTTTTTCAACCATTTTTTATCAAAGTTAAAAAAAGAAAAAGAAAGATAGTAACTGGTGAATACCAGATAGTATCTAGCTTGTGGTGCACCAAATAGTAGCTGGTGCACACTAGATAGTAACTAGCCTAGCTTGTCGCATCAGATAGTAGCTAGCTTGGTCCGCATCAGATTGTAGCTAGCTTGGCGCCACCAGATAGTAGTTGGCTTGGTGCGCATCAGATAGTAGATAGCTTGGCTCATCAGATAGTAGTTGGTCTGCATCAGATAGTAGCTAGCTTGGCGCGCACCAGATTGTAGATAGCTTGGCGCATCATATAGTAGTTGGTCTGCATCAGATAGTAGCTAGCTTGGTGTGCATCAGATAGTAGCTAGCTTGGTGTGCATCAGATAGTAGCTAGCTTGGCGCCACCATATAGTAGTTGGTCTGCATCAGATAGTAGCTAGCTTGGCGCCACCAGATAGTAGTTGGCTTGGTGCGCATCAGATAGTAGATAGCTTGGCGCGCACCAGATAGTAGATAGCTTGGCGCATCAGATAGTAGTTGGTGTACATCAGAAAGTAGCTAGCTTGGTGTGCATCAGATAGCAGCTAGTTTGGCGCTACCAGATAGTAGCTAGCTTGGCGCATCAGATAGTAGTTGGTCCGCATCAGATAGTAGCTAACTTGGCGCGCACCAGATAGTAGATAGCTTGGCGCCACCAGATAGTAGCTAGCTTGGTGTGCATCAGATATTAGCTAGCTTGGCGCGCACCAGATAGTAGATAGCTTGGCGCATCAGATAGTAGTTGGTGCGCATCAGAAAGTAGCTAGCTTGGTGTGCATCAGATAGTAGCTAGCTTGGCGCCACCAGATAGTAGATAGCTTGGCGCATCAGATAGTAGTTGGTCCGCATCAGATAGTAGCTAGCTTGGTGTGCATCAGATAGTAGCTAATTTGGCGCGCACCAGATAGTAGTCCGCATCGGATTGTAGCTAGTTTGGAGCGCACCAGCTGCTAACTAGTGCACACCAGCTTCGAAATTTGACACATTTTAAAAAGAAGTAATTTATTTAGCAATAATATTCTTTTGATTAAATCACTTGTTTATGCATAAATCTTTGCTAAAACTTCAAACATTTTGTTATTTGTGGATTTGAATGACTTAAAATACTTTCTGTCCTCTGTGGTTTAGTTCCCCTGAAGCAGGTTTCCTGCGTGAAGCTGCCACCTTGTGGATTGGTCTTTAAAGCTGCACTGAATCAGATTCTTCTATCTGTTTTTCTGAACCACTTTTTTTTTTGCCTTTTCTTTTTATTTTGTTCAATGTTAAAAATAAATAAATAAATCAAATAAGTTGACATTAATGTCAGGATGACATACCATAACATGAATTAACCGTCTCAAAAACTAAATTAAAAAAGAAAAAATATTATTTAAAAAAAAAAAAAAGAAAGAAAAATATTAAATCTTAGAGCTACAAGCCCAAAAAACTCTAAAGCATCGTCAGTAGACAAGCTTGTAGAGAATTTCACAAATCTGATATTTTTAAAAAGGTTGAACATGGTTTCTTTTTGATGAAAGTTTTAATTTGTTACATAAAACTTAGTATTACAGATAGACTTATCATATCATAAAATTGTTTTTGTGAGAGCTGTTGACATTGTCAAAACCAAACAAACTCTGAAACTTTTCAAGAATGTTAAATTGTACCAAAAGGGAAACCACAATAATGTTTACCAGGCAGCATCCAGCAGGTCGTCAGTGAGTCACACTATGATTCACGTCTTAGTTTAGTCCTAAAACTTTCGAGCTGGGTGATTCACCACAGATCCGGAAGTTTTCTTGAACTTCAGAACCTCAGAAATTCTACTCTATTGAGAATTCTGACTCACAGGTTTTCATCTTTAAAGACAAACACTATGATATTTTTTAAAAGTTTATCTTTTCCTAAGATCTTAACTAATTATTACCAAGAATAATTGTAAAAACAGATGAGTCACCCCTCCTGTAGAAAGGTATTGTGTTGTAAATCACATGAAAGGTTAACATATTATAAACGTTTTACTTTTTCCTCTGTTTTTTTTTAACTGTTCACTCATTCGATAATTTACAAGTGAGTCCAGGATACCAGTGTTAGACTAAATTTTGCTTTAGGAAGAAAAAATGGGGAGTGGTCTCGGAAATTTAAAGGTCCCTTTTCTACCTGTCACTCCTGTTCTTCCTTATGAGAGTAAGGGGAGACACTCTGTAAAAGTTTAACTTCAAAAGTCTTGAACAACAAAAGTAAAAGTAAGAAGTAATTCAAAAAACTGATCCCAGAGCTGTGACTCATGTAGATTATAGCATTTTTTATTGTTTTTATGAGTATATGTCATTGTAGTTTACTACATTCTTCCATATTATTAGATTTGCGAAAAAACAGATTAAAACAAGTAATAATTTGATCCGAACCAGAATATGCCAACTATGTAAAAACATCAAATGGAATAACTCTGTAGTGGTCTGGTTATACAAGTTTGCTTCTTCCGATTGTTTCACTTTGGTTAATATAAGTAATAAATCTAACGCGACCTAAGTGTATATAGCAGAGGTGGGGACTCGAGTCACGTGACTTGGACTTGAGTCAGACTCCAGTCATGAATTTGATTACTTTAGTATTGACTTGGACTTCGATGCAAATGACTTCTGACTTGACTCGAACTTTAGCCCGCTGACTCGGAAAGACTTGCTGTTTCCCCCAAATCCAAGGATTTAAAAGTATATTGAGAAAGCCATGTGCAGCAGTCTCTCTGTCCATGCTTTTTTACTTCCGTGTTCCTAACATCCAATCAAATTAGAGCCCTTTGGATTGATATGACACTGCTTTATGCTTTGTGGTGGCGTGTTTTGGCAAAAAGCGTCCTCTTTCTCTGGAGGTCACAGTCCTTGTTTGCTGCTTTTCCTCCATTTTTCATTTTTTTTTCTTTTTTATCTGCTTTAAGGGTTTTTAATCTGCATATGTGATCCTGATGGTGTCTGTATTAGTGTTTCACCTGCTATCATGACATGTTTGCTTTTGATAAAAGAGATTTGACATCCATAAATGCAATTTATTTAATTCTAATCAATTTAATCATGAATATATCCATTATCTCTGTGTTTTGTGTACTTCCTGTTCAATTACATCGTGAACAAAGTAATATTTTGTGTACAACTTTGCCATATATATTTATATATAAAATTGTATTTAAATAGTCATCTTCTAAATATATGTACTAATATATATACCACATTTAGTTCTACATTTAGCATTTTGGTTTTGAATTCTGCTTTTCTTTCAATAGAAATGTAAAAAGATCAAACTAGATGTACTATTACTATATCTTGTTCTGGTTTTTGGAGTCAAAAAGATAAAAGATTTATAAAAAGATGCTGATATGAAACAGAATCTTTAGTTGTAAATATATTGGTTTGTAAATCAGACTGAAAGAGTCTGTGCTTCATCAGCCACAAACTTAGCTGCACATCACTGGTCTGTAGTGAGAGGATTTAAAGGGACCTTACCATGAAAAAACAACTTTTTGAGCTTTTAAGTGTATTTTAATGTTCATTCTTCACTATAAAGAACCTCAAAGCGGTATTTTGATCTATGTATGTATTTAAGAGTAATCTTCTAAAAACTGAGCTCTCAGCAGCAGCACCTCTCACTTCTTCGAAAAAAAGTGAGTCCTCACGATCTGACGTCACAGAGTAAGACCGCCCCCTTCGGGAGGAGTCTGCTCTGCCAGCTCCGCCCCCAGTCTAACACCAATACCCAATTTTTCCACGGAGCTAGTGGTGATCAGGAAAAAACTTTTTTATTTTAGATGCGGAACACTGTATATCTTCCACCTGTGTCTTGAATAAATTCCAGCTCAAACAGGTGTTAGGTGTGGGCGGGTCTCCTTTAAGACCCCCATCCCCCACCCCCTGTCCAGCACAGTCGTGCAGATGCCGCGAGTATTTGTGTTGTGAACCAGTGCCCGGGCCTACTTGGGGCAGATATACGGAATGTGCATCCATCCTTAAAAAAAATGTGATATCTATTTTTGTGGAAAAAATTAAAACACGCCGCTGACTCTGGAATGACATCATGAAATGGGCGACACCCACACACAGCGACAGGTGGAGTTGAGTCGTTTTACTTGCTGGTAGGAAAAAACACCTTTAAAAATAACTATGGGTAAAATTTTCTAAATAATTTGTTTTTTAGTGTTCAAAAGGCAATATATGATCTTATATGTGGTTATAGTTCACTCTGAAAGGCTTAATAAAATCATGATATAGCCCCTTAAATACCCAGACTCCCCTGGTTTCCTGCCATCTCCATCTTACCACATTTCAAATGTAGTAAACTGGGTTTTTGTTATAGTGAAATCTCTTTGTATTTTTGAAGTGGGGATGCATGAGCTCAAAAGCAATTTAGCTAATATGCTAGCAAAATACAGTTAATTAAAAGCACTCATAATCGGTGTAATTAATATTACTCTGTTTTTTAAATGACTTGAAAGGACTTGAAACATTAATAGTAAGACCTGTGAGTCGACTTGAGACTTGTTGGTCTTGACTTGGAACTTGACTCGGACTTGCAAAACAGTGACATGGTCCCACCTCTGGTATATAGTATGCATCACTGCAAAATTTGTATGGTTATGAGTAATTAGCTATTTTACATTTATGTTAATTTTTTAGTGAATGCATTTCATCCTATCTGTAATGAGTTTGATGAACTGTATATGTGTGGTATTGTTGTATATCAGGGCATGAAATAAACAAATCAACCAATCAATCAATCAATCAATCAATCAATTATATGTAAACTATGAAAAGGTCAAACAATAAGGCAAATATTTACTTTAAAGCTAAACTTCAACTCCATTCATTTATTATAAACAGCAATACATTGTAAGTTATTAGCTGTTTTATGTATTAAATTGCTGCATTAAAAATGGGAAAGACTTTAGAAAACAAAATATTTTTATTGCTTAATAGCTTTAAAATTTTAGATTAAATTAATGAAAAAATATATGGAATACAGAAAAATTATTAGGTTTATTAAGGAATTCATACTCATTTTAATGTGGTCTTTTGGAATTACGTTCTAAAACAATAATACATTTTCTCCTTTTTCCATTTCCTGATTGTCCAATGATGTGATTGGCTGCCATAGCTGTCAATCACGGTGTCCTTGACGCCCACTTCCGCCAGGCGTCAGAGGGAGAACTGTTTTAGCTTGTTTCCAGGTGAATTTGACCTTCATTCCTAAGGTATAATAAATAACTTCCTTCGTTTTTGTTTGTGTCAGAGTCCGCCTCGCTCTGCTGGTGTCCGTGATGATGTCATTCGCTC
The DNA here is from genome assembly GCA_003999625.1 of Oryzias javanicus. NCBI lineage: Eukaryota > Metazoa > Chordata > Actinopteri > Beloniformes > Adrianichthyidae > Oryzias > Oryzias javanicus. Next base: position 23,843,882 of record CM012443.1, read on the forward strand.
ATTTTTATTCCGGACGATGTCTTGTCCCATAGCTGCTGCGATGCTAACGGCTATCAAGCTAGCTTCAGAGCTAGCCGCTGCTGGCGGCTCTCAGCTGTTGTGGTCCCGCTCCTCACAAACACGCTGTAACGAGCCGTCCGTGTTTCAGGGCTGCCGTCCGGCTGTCGGGGATGTTCGGAGAGGACGGCTGCGAGGCAGGGACCGGGCCGGCGATGGAAACATGACCGCGGAGTGACGTCGAGCTGCTTTCCCTTCCATTATCACTCACTAAGCATGAACAGCGAAGAGGAATTTTTCGACGCTGAAACAGGTGAGGCCGCGCTTCCAGTCCCAGTGTGTTTGTGTTTTGCTTTTAAACTCATCCCGTCTCCCCGATCAGGGCTGGAGTCAGACGACTCCTGTGAAGTCAGCTTCAAAGATGCGCTGCTGTTTGACAGCAAGCAGGTGACGGAGGGCAGACAGGAGAATGGAGTGTGGGAGCGCAGGTGAGGAATCACGAGGGGAGAGGGAGCACACTGCAACAGAGACCCCGAAAATATGTGGGGGTGGGGTCGGTTTTTGTAACCAGGTAGTTATTGCAAATTGCCAAATTTATAATCTTTAAATATCTTTGCAGAAATATAACTTTATTGACATGAACTAGATTAAAGGGTAAATGGGTTATACAAAACCCAATCAAAAGAACTATTATAAAAATAAAATATATTTAAATGTAAAATACTTCAAAAGCGCTTAATGTGACTACTGTGGTGTTCAAAATTGACATGAAAACAAATGTTTATTTTTTTTAACTGTAACATTTCTTATATATTATTTTTAACTTTTTATTCCACTTAAAGAAAAAGTCTCACTCCAATGACAATTGTGCTTTTGGTAGCTTTTACGAATGACATTTTCCTGATGATGGGGTACATGTTTCAAGAAAATTAAGCTCAAAATGCAGTTTCGGAGCTTATCTTTATTTAAGTCTATTTGAACCAGAAGAGACAAAAAAAATGTCGTTTGAAAAAGCTTTTAAATGAGATGTAGAAATCTTGATTGTAAATGAATAAAAAAACAGGAGATTATGGTGGGGGTTTTTTTTATTAAACACAGGGGCTTTTGTCCTCACAGGAGAACATTGGTCATATAAATGCATGAGAGATTTATGTCCAATGGTTAAAGCAATCATGGTTTTGGAAAAGAACAATGACTGTTCATGACAGAGAAGATTGAAAATGAGTCCAGAGGAGAACCAAGAATGTCAGAAAAACAATAATTCTTCATATATGGTCAATTTAATTGTAGCGTACCATCCATGCAGACTTACCGGAATTACAGGGAAAATGAAGCATTAATAAGAATTAACAATGTAATTTATTATTGTTTGGCGGGCCAGATTAAATAGTTTAACAGCATATTCCTGAACTACTGCCATTTGCTTTAGTTGATTCACTCAGGTGGTTTATCAGAGAGTTTTATGTTAGATTCTCCTACTGACCCAACCCTGTTTTTTATCTAGGCTAGGGACCAGCACAGGGAGACTGCTTTTGGTTACGTAGTCTGTAGCGTGAAGGTTCTTGCCCATCCCACACTGGAGGAAGCACAACCTGGGTGTTGAACCCTGATTACCAACTGAACTATCCCTAATCTAATCTGTGTTTGAAAAAGGTGACCAGAAAATTTTGAGCCGCTGCTAAATTTGAATAAATGACGGCTGCTGCATTGATTTGCATCACAACACCATTAGCAAAAATTGTTAGATACGTTTAGAATTTTTTGTTAAATATTTAAATCAATAAAAGTATTTTTTTATTGTTCAAATATAAAATATTGTCTGAGGAAGGAGCAAAATAGTTCATCAAAGTCGTAACGCGTCAGGACCTTTGTCGTTGTAGTGAGCAGTCATTTCTCTTTTAAAAATCCCTTTAATGTGTTGCTGTGTTTTTAGAAACAGTCTGGTGTTTCCGGCTTCATCTGTTCCCAGAATCATTATAACCTCATTTGGCCCAAATCTGTTTCAGGAAAAGCTTGCCGGCTCAAATGATTTCCCGGAACAATTTCAGTGTTTGGAGCATCCTGAAGAAATGCATCGGCATGGTGAGTGCTGCTATGTCTGCAGTTCTGTCTCCTGCTAAACCATTCCTGTTAGTTTGATGAAGCAAAACAGGTTAAACTGTTATGGATGTGATTTGAATAAACTCTAAAATGACAGAATTTAGTGACCGCTCATAAAAGGAGAGGATTTCACTGTTAATGTCAAAAGCTCCTGAAGCCCCACTTTTTTTATTCCTTTATAAAGGTGAGGCAGTGCGTCAGGTATTTCAACCGACCCCAAACCTGTCCAATTTATGCCAAAGCAGTTTTTGCCTCCAAATTTACAATCAAAACAGCCCAATTGGGCAGAAAACAGCCCAACCTGGCAACACGGTTTGTAGCACGCGTAGCATATTTTCAATGTCAAATTACGTTTTTTCATCTGTTCCTTATTCACAACAATTTGAATAAAGAAATACTCAAATTAAAACTTAATTTGTTTTTGATATATCCTCCATTATTAGAAAAAAAATATCAAAAGTACAGTTTTCATATGTCAGTTCTTTCTACTTTTTATTCAGGAATTCTATTTTTTTCTTTTCTATGTTCCAGGAATTATCCAAAATAGCCATGCCGGTTGAGTTTAATGAGCCGCTGAGCTTTCTCCAGAGAATCTCGGAGTACATGGAACACACTCACCTCATCCACAAAGCCTGCAGCTTATCGGACTCAGTGGACCGGATGCAGGTAAAGCTCAGATGGAGCCTGAAAGTCGTGTTTTTCTACGACTTTCAGTGAATGAAAATTAATTAAAAGTTTGAATTTTGACCTTGTGAAAACTGCAAATCCTCATATTGTTATTTAGCAGGAACTTTTTATTTCCCTGTAAAAGTTTTCAGTAAACCTTTCTGTTCTTCTCAGGTAGTCGCTGCTTTTGCAGTTTCAGCCGTAGCGTCTCAATGGGAAAGGACCGGAAAGCCGTTTAACCCCTTGCTGGGGGAGACGTACGAGCTCATAAGGTGCAAGTGAAGCTTGGATTCGCCGCAGTTGGAGAGGGAGCATGTTTATGAACTTTTTTTTTTTTCTTTTTTTCCAGAGAGGACGAGGGGTACAGGTGGATCTCAGAGCAGGTGAGCCACCACCCCCCAGTCAGTGCCTTCCACGCCCAATCTCTGAAGCAGGAGTTTGAGTTTCACGGCTCCATCTACCCAAAGCTGAAGTTCTGGGGCAAAAGCGTGGAGGCCGAACCCAAAGGCACCATGGTGCTGGACTTACTAAAGTTAGTACGGTTCTGCTTTTTTATGTCCAATATGATGTCAGACTGAAAAAAATGAGTTTTAAAGTCTTAACTTCCTCCATCTGTACCGGTTAAAGCAGCCGCTGACTCACATATTGCAATGTTTGCATCATGTTGGGAGGAAAGCTCCTCTGTTATCTGGAGCTGCCACAAATGTTAGTGGTTATGTCAGACAAACGGGAGGGAGGAATGAAATGACGCTGAGAGAAAACAGATCAATGAGATGGATCAAACATCATGGTTTCATATTACAATTCATGTTTAGATCCAATTTACTCTCTTATTTTAAAAACCACAGAAGCCGAGTTTTGATACAACTTTATTGTTTTAAATTGGTTTATTCAGGGGTGCCCACATATATGTTGTTCATTAATAAGATAATGATCATACTTATGTACTTGTGTATATAAAGACTTATCATGAAAAGCAGAACATTATTTTTGAATTAGATTGAGATGAACATGTAAAAAGTTCCTCTGCCATTTTACCTTCAACAGCTTGTAGAACAGAACCCGTGTGTTCATAGTTGTCGTGTCAACACATCCGCTGGCGCCTGGTGTGTCGATAGAAGAAACCATTAGTTGGGGTTCTTTTTTAGTCAATCAAGAAAAAAAATAAGACGCTGAACGCTTATGACTTTTTGAAGTTTAGGAGAGAAAAGTGCCATATCTGAGCCGGCATGTGCAGTGTGGTATGTCTCAGCGGATGTTCGATTGGCTGTTCAGTATGTCAATCAACTGACTTTTTGGAACCAACTGTTTTAATCTGTGTAAATCAGATGCTAAAAACACAGGTTTGTGCCTCAGTTGTTACATTTTTATCAGTCGTGACGCTATGTTTACACCTCCCTCGTAAACATGCATTCAGGCGACCATTTCTAAAGAAAAGTCGCTTAAATGTGTGTTTTGGGCCTCTGCGTTCATGTGTTGCTATGCAAGTTTTAAGTGAGCGGCAGATACCAGTTAAACCAAGTCGAACTTTGACCAATCCAAGAGGACCTGGTCACAGACAAAAACATGACCCCCAGATGGCGCCAGAGCATCATTAGCCAGAAGTGCTCAACCGCAGTTTGAACAAAATTCCCGCTCTTCCCCTAGAAAAACATCAGAACCGGGTTACAGTTGAGGTTAGAAATTTTTAGTATAGATACGCAAATTCAGCTTCCGGCTAATGATAAGTTTAATACTGTGTTTGGGCGCCATCTTGCCTCTCGACTAATCGGACTCGGATGTCGCAATGACATCCTTTTTAATTCACAGAAGTGCCAACGATTTGAAAATTGATCCTAGACCAGAATTTTATGACACCAAGTCTTTCATAAGTCCGAATAGAGTTGTGAAAGAAAAGACCTGGTGCAAGATTCTCTAGATCTGCACTGCTTTGACTTTTCGCACCAAACCTCTTCCAACTGTAGGTGGTGCACAAACGCTAGTAAACAGTAGAAGCCCCTCCCTGTAGGTACACTGTGAACATCAAACATGAGCTGAAGAACCTGTTTATTGCATTCTTGAACGTACGTCAAATGTCTGGTCTGTCCAAAGATTTACAGATTAAGAAACCTCCATTGGTGTTTCTACTGAAGTGTTTTGCTTTTCATTGACTCTTTACAGTTTTCCATAGCTTAATGGGATATCCTAACACGTAATAATATGCATTGATGCTTCAGAGGTGGATTTCCCCATAAACCCTTCTGTGTAATATAATGTCCGTTTGTTGTTTTTGCTCCAGGCATAAAGAAGCGTACACATGGACAAACCCAATGTGCTGCGTTCACAACATCATCTTGGGTAAACTGTGGATCGAGCAGTACGGAACAGTGGAGATAATCAACCACAGGTAGACCTGCTGACACTGCACCCAAGCACCTGAGCGCTCTGGACCAGTGATCACTCAAAGCTGCCTGGTGTCCATTCTTCTAGCACAGGAGATAAATGTGTGCTGAACTTCAAACCATGTGGGATGTTTGGAAAGGACCTGCACAAAGTGGAAGGATACATTCAAGACAAAAGGTGAGAGAGCAGTGTGAGCGCGTGCACCAATGAAACCACGTCACTGAGGAACTGAACATGTAGTTAAGAGACCAGGTTATTGGAAATTCCTCCTAAACTGAAACACCACTGTTTCATTGCTGATTGGAAGCTGAATTTAAAAATCCGTGTTAAAGGGTCTTTTCTATTATATTAAAGTATTACAAATATTTCTCGTCTGTGCAGCTCAATCAAAGGTTTACATGACAGAGAAATCTGTGTTTTAGAGAAAATTACGTTTTTTTGGAGTTTATTTTCCTGCCTGTGGGGAGTGTTTTTTCTTTGTCAGAAAAAGCAAACACTTCATTAATAAGCTCAAATATAACTCTGACATTTTAGTGCACATGTATAAAATTATTTTATTATTACTGGCCCAATGTTATTTTGTGCTTATTTATAAGTTGCATAATTTTGACTAAATATATTTTTATTGAGAGTAAAATATAGAAAGTTATTTAAGTTTTAAGTTGATTTATTCTGGAATAAAATTCCTGCCTTTTTTTTATTATTCATAATTATGTTAAAAAAATTACGGTTTTAAAGTTTTTAAAATTAGCTCTCTGCTAGCTTTTTGGACTATTTTGGCATTTACTAAGATTTTTTTGGCTATTTTACAATTTAGCTAATATTTCAGCTACGTGCTAGCTGTTTTGGCTAATTTAGACTTTTTAAAAAAAGTTTTTAAGCCATTTTGGATTTAGGCTAATAATTACATGCTAGCTGTTTTGGCTAATTTTGACATTTTTCTGTTTTTAGGCTATTATGAAGTTTATCTATTTTTTCAGCTACATGCTAGCTGTTTTGGCTAACCTAAGTTTTTTTTAGGCTAATATTAGCTAATATTTTAGCTGGCTATCAGCTTCAGCGTTTTTATCTATCAGCGCTAGCATCTTCATTGTCCAAATTCAGCTTACAGCATTCACAATAGCATTATCGCAGGTAGTTCATAACTATGTTAAAAAGTTACATTTTTAAAGTTTTAAAAATTTTGTTTTTGAGTGTTTACTAAATGATTATCCTGTTCGGCCTGCGACCTAATGCGTGTTTTGGATTTTGGCCCCTGTTCGATTGAGTTTGCCCCCCTGAATCAGTGGCTCTGAACCCTCTCAACAATGAATGCTAACAAGCGCTTGTCTCCTCTGTGTTTGAACCAGTAAGAAGAAGCGGCGGGTGATCTATGGGAAGTGGACAGAGTGCATGTACAGTGTTGACCCTAAGATTTATGACACGTACAAGAAGTCAGACAAGAGGACAGCAGGTGACTCGAGGGGGTTGAAACAGGTGAGAAACTCCGCTGCTGCATCTGCAGCTTCACCCTCTGCTCAGACATAAAATGAAACTTGGTTCAGTCAGACGTTTGTGTGTTTTCCTGTGACTGAACTCTTCTCTCAAATGGTATCTCTTCTTTCACAATAACATGCAGTGGCTTTAGTGCCAGGTAAGGTCACAGCGTATTTGGTCTCTGTAGTGTGCTGCTGCTGTTGTTGAGTTCCGTTCATAGTGTAGTGGATGATGAGATCATTGCCAGCACCAACCCAAAATGCCTTGCAATGACATGCGTTGTTGCTTGAGAAGCGTGTTGAATCTGTGGTTCTGTGAAACCCATTCTCTGCACGGAGCCGTCTGTCTGTGTGTGTTTGTGAGTTTGTGATGTTCTTGTGTTTAGGACAACAGCTGTGAAGGTGAAGAAGCAGACGAGATGCCAGACGTTCAAGAGACTGTAACTGTGATACCAGGAAGTGCCTTACTGTGGAGGATCACGCCACGGCCGGCTTACTCGGCGCAGGTTAGTCCCTCCAGAACTTCATTCAATGTCCTACGTTCTCTAGTTCCAACAAAAAAGCAAGAATTCAGCCTTGACAGCCATGACAGACATGTTACGACGTCTTTAAAATACCATTCTATCCTCCATTCACTGCATTTATTACTGACTCCAGTTTGAACTGGTTATCTGTATTTAAGTCACCTGTGCTCCCCCTGCAACCTCTCCACCACAATCAAGACCAAAGAGCTGTCGAAGGACACCAGGGGCAAGATTGTACACCTGAATAAGGCTAGAATGAATTAATCCTCAATGAGCAGTTTGGAGGGCGGAGATCCAACTATTGGATCAATTATTAGAAAATGGAATGATAACAGATCACTGACAATCTCCCTCCATCAGAAGCTTCATGCACGATCTCAACAAATGGTTTTAAAAAAGGAGAGGATCTACAAAGGAGAACCGATCAATGACTTGAAGAGAACTGGGATCACAGTGACAAATATCAGTATCAGTAATGCATGATGTCATTAATTCAGATCCAAAGGTCCTCCTAGTTAGCATCGGGGTGGAAGCATCCTGGTTTGGAGTTTAAGGAAAGGATGCATGGTGAGATTTTTGGGTAAAAACCTCCTTCCACCAGTTCTGGAGTGGTCTAGCCTTTTTTGGACCTCAGTCCAATAGAGGATCTGTGGGGGGAAATTAAAGTCTAGGTTGCATAGCAACAACTCCAAAACATCACAGCTCTTAAGAAGATCTGCATGGAAGAATGGACCAAAGTAGCAGCTACAGTGTCTTCAAATGATGAAGACCCACAGGAAACCTTTAAAAACCATTAACTTTAGTGGAAAGGAGAACATAAAAACCAAAAAACATTTTTTGCACTCTGATCTGCTCTTGATGCGTTTTTAAGAAACTAGATGAATTTCATCCCCTGAGACATTATGTTTGTATAGTTTAATTATAGTTTGGAGTTTGATGGGTGTCAGGAATTTTCTTTACATTTATTTGATAGTTTTTAACATTTCAGCTCATTCACTTTAGATTTCTGTTCTTTGTTTTTAACTTTGAATTCCTGCTTTGTCATTTTCGACATCCTCTAACGGACACTCTAATCTGTCTGCATGTTCCTCTTTTACCAAGTTCCCTCTTTGTTGTTTGTTTCAAATTTCAAAAGGTTTCTTAAAAACACACATCCTGGTTCTGTCGCTTTTCATCCAAATTTGGATGGTGTTTAAATCAACTCTCATTCTTTGTGTCTACAAGATGATTGTTTTCAGAATGATTTGAAGTTTTATTTTTTTGCAGTTTGAAGACGGATCATTCACTTTATTCATCCATTTCCCAGATTTACAACTTTACCAGCTTTGCTGTGACGCTGAATGAGCTGGAGCCGGGCATGGAGAAGCTTCTGGCCCCGACAGACTGCCGGCTGAGGCCCGACATCAGAGCCATGGAGAATGGGGACATAGGTAGCAGCCCACAAGCTGACAAACATTAGACTTCTGCTTTAGATGTCATCTTCTAAATACGACTTTTCTTTTAGAATTGGCCAGTGCAGAAAAAGAACGTTTAGAGGAGAAACAGAGGGCAGCACGGAGGGAGCGGTCCGAGGAGGAAGAAACGTGGTCGACAAGGTCAGATAGGGAGGCTTTCTGAAGCTTTTGTGTGGTGTTTTGCTCCCTTTGTATAAACTGTTTAGTCAAGTAGAGCCGTTGTGTCAAGACAAACAGCTTGAGGAGGAAAAATCGCAATTATGTCTACAGGTTTTATTTTTGTAATTTTTTAAAAATATATTTAAGATTTTTTTTTGCAGTTTCTCTAGTGGCCACAAGGGGGCGACTGCAAAAGAACTCTTGCTTTTGTTTAGCAGAAAGGATGCCTTAATAAAAATGATAAAAATGTTTTGTACACATGTTGATCCAGCTGCCCTTTTCATGCACTGTACTTGTATTCAGAGTGAGGTTGTTGGTTCAATTCCTTGACCTAAGTTGAAAAGCTGCTGTTTGTCTTTGTCCTCAGGTGGTTCCAGCTGGGAGTAAACCCCCACACAGGAGCAGAGGACTGGCTCTACACAGGGGGATACTTTGACAGGAATTACTCCGACTGTCCCAACATTTATTGACGCGCTGAGTGCGTCGGATAGGATTCACTTCATATTTTTTTTCTTTTTAAATAACATCTTAGATTTGCCATGGCTCGCTGCGTCTCTGCGATAATCCCCACGGATTTCTGCTTGTCAAGTTATCGACAGAACTCTCTCGGTCATATGAGAAAATTTTAAGAAAATATATAAAATGTAAGTATTTCATTTTTAGCGTGAACACAAATGTTGATCAGCTTCTGAGAGCCGACGCCAGCGTGCCGTCTGGAGTTAACTCACTGTAGATCTCAGTCGTTGCATAGACGTTCCACACACTTCATACTGCATTCAAATATCAGGGGTTGTGTAAAAATCCATGAGCCGCCTTTGTCTAACCAACCTAGAAATGAGATGTTTATTTTATTTAACCGTCACAAAAATGTGTAGTTTCTTTTTTTTTCTGTGAATAGAGACCTAACGGTAGAATCCAAAGCTGCTTGAACCCATGTTTACTGCAACAGTAAACCCCTAACGTAGGTACATAAAGTGTTGTCTGCTGTAAAATAGATATGTATAGTAGTCAGTGCATGTTTGCCCACTGAGATGTTTATATACACAACGTAAAGCCATACAATAATTCTGCACTGTGTAGAAGTTTATCCCACACTATAAAAAAAAAGATCAAAGATTTCTGTCTGCAGATATCAAACTCCTCCCACTTTTGGGGACATCTGAGCCTATAAAATCTTGTGTTGCCATGGTTAAAAAGCTTTAAGCTACAAGGTTAAACAATTTCAGAGAATTGGTGCCAATTAATTTATGCCAAAATTATGTTGGCATTTTTATTTTCTTGCAGTGTATTTTCTCATGGCTGTGACTGGAATCCTTAAGTACAGAAGCTGCAGGTTCTGCAGTCATGTCAATCCAAGAGCGGAACTCATGTTCACGTCTGAGCCTAGAAAGAGCTAAGTTTGTCCTGTGACTGTGTCTCTCACAGCCCGTCTCCTCAAACTCGATTTTTTCTAAGTTTCCACTTGAAAATAATAAGCTGTGTTTAGGCGCAGCAGGTGAAAAAACTATGCAAACTTCTCCGTCTGCAGCCTCCTAAAATGTGAAAATCAAACGATTCCATCGGTGTTCCGCTTCAAATGAGTTCAGGCACTCCAGAGGCAGCAGTGACATGGAATGCAGTACCTGTTGGATGTTTTGTTCTCCTTGTTTTTAAGCACTAATGTTGCAAACAACTGCACATCTGAATGTGAGAGGTCCCATGCACATGTAGGTGAAATCTGCTTCTCCTGTACCTCTGAACTTAAAGCACTTTGTGAAGCCTGAGGTTCAGTCTCATTGTTCTCATTTACCCCACTTTTTGTTTTCCTTTTTTGTCGAACATCCTTAAAACAAATGTTTACATGATTGGTTACTTCACACACCCTGGACTCGTGCTCACTCCTATGCATACGAACCACATGGAATGAATAAATTATGGACTACAAAACGAGCTGCTGTCACTGATATGTGGAGTCTGGTTTTTGGGACGCTTTACAGGACAAGAAATAGAATCTTTTTTTTTGTCTCTTAACTCATTAGTATTTAACTATTTAAATTTAAAATTATCTGACTATTTAAAAATGTTCAACAAATTTGGTGATGGCCTAAAGCAACACATGGGGCTTTCTTACTAAAATGAATAAAAGCTAAACACAAATTTCTAAATTATATTTGACTTTTGAGATTTTTTTTATAGACTACTGAGATAGAAGCTGACCTTTTCTGGAAGGTGTAGTATTTAAAAAAAAATCCAACTTCCAGTCAGTTTAAATTGGGGTAGTATTATGGTTGGAGACTGAAAGTATAGTTTTAGAAACAAAAAAAAAACTGTTCTGACAAAAAAAGCTTTACCTTATGTTTTGTGAGGTCAGGAGAAAAATATAATATATTCCCAAATTAATGGAGAGGCGTATGTATTCCAGGAGTATAGACTCCACATGCTTTTCTTTAGTAAATCATCAGAAATTGGGGCATTTAAGTTTTGTTCTACCCACAGATGTAAAGAATAATAAAAAAGGTTCAACCTAGCTTTTCTTAAAATAGTTGTATTTGCTTTAAATGCTAAAAAGGAAACCTTTATCTTTAGTTTCAATACGTCCAGACTTTAAAATCCCATTTTTTTCCCATGTATCTGATCAAACAAAAGCCTGGGGATCCTCTCCCACTATAATGCTAAAAAATAAAGATTTTCTTTAGATATTTTATTATATAAAACAATCAGTGTCTTAGTCCCACTTTTAATCTTTTGTTCCAGATCATCCTAATCCACTGTTTCCAACTCATTTCAATTTGGCAACCTTGTTTTTTGGTAATTCTATTGATTGTGATTTTCAAGCTTTTTTTTTTTTTTTTTTACCAGTTTTACCAAAGTTCAGACCTCTCAATAATAGTTTATGATATACGTTTTCATCAACAGTTTACATTAAATTTATATTATTTATTCTACGAATGCTAAGTACTCAATTGTGCTGCTAACATGTGATAAGAAAATTTATTATAAAAACTTTTATTAATGCTACGTCTCATTTTGTTTTTTTCTGTGTAGAGACTTTAAAATGTAAAAAATGTAAACATTTAAAGACTTTAGCGGCAACAAACTGTTCTGGAAAATATTCTCAAATTCTACAAACCATAACAGTATTTCAATAAAATTTACCATTCAATAAAATCAATATTTGTACATTTTTAAACCCTTATTTATGCTTCCTCTGTCAGACATGCGCAGTGGACCACCGTCGTTTGACAAAGGAACTGACCAATCAGAACAAAGCTTCGTCAGCGACGCACCAATCACAGCGGCCGTAGCTGATTTCTACGGCTCTGCCAGCCGAGCGTTATTTCAAGGGTGAAGGTGAGTGTAAACATGTTGTTTGTGACCTGTTAGAGCCGTAAACACAAACAGCAGCTGTGGGGTTGTTCTGTAGTTTAGAAATGGGAAGTCTGTGGAGCGTCGCGGTCACACGGAGCGGGAAACAGCCGCTGCCGTGAAGGATGCAGAGTCATCCGCGGTGCGTTTGCGGCCGGAGTCCCGATCAGGGTTTTGTGGTATCATGTCCGAACCGGGACGAGTCGTATGCTGGTTCTATTTATTTACATCCTGAATGCTTCCGTTGACTATTAATAGTCATATCGGAATGAAATAGCTTCATTTTAGGTAGTTATAAATGCAAAAATAGAGCCTGTAAATCAAAGTGCATTCAAATACATCATAAACAACACTAATGGATCAAAGAATTCCTCTAATTTCACTTGCAGCAAATTACGGAAGAGGATTAGGGCCATGGAAAAAAAAAAAAAAAGGCCAGGGAAAATTCTGACTTTAATCTCAGAATTCTGACTTTAAACTCAGAATTCTGACTTTAATCTCAGAATTCTGACTTTAATCTCAGAATTCTGACTTTTTTCTCAGAATTCTGACTTTAAACTCAGAATTCTGACTTTAATCTCAGAATTCTGACTTTAAAATCAGAATTCTGACTTTAATCTCAGAATTCTGACTTTAAACTCAGAATTCTGACTTTAATCTCAGAATTCTGACTTTAAACTCAGAATTCTGACTTTAATCTCAGAATTCTGACTTTAAAACTCAGAATTCTGACTTTTTTCTCAGAATTCTGACTTTAACTCAGAATTCTGACTTTTTTCTCAGAATTCTGACTTTAAAGTCAGAACTCTGACTTTAAACTCAGAATTCTGACTTTTTTCTCAGAATTCTGACTTTAACTCTCAGAATTCTGACTTTAAACTCAGAACTCTGACTTTAAAGTCAGGGTTCTGACTTTAATCTCAGAATTCTGACTTTTTTCTCAGAATTCTGACTTTAAACTCAGAATTCTGACTTTAAACTCAGAATTCTGACTTTATTCTCAGAATTCTTACTTTAATCTCAGAATACTGAGGGGGGGGGGGGGAGTCAGAATTCTGGGTAAAAAAGAAGGCAGAATTCTGAACTACGGGGAGATGTGAGCCACTTCCTTTTGGACTGCTGATTAACTCACCTGCAGCAGTAAAACACACTAAAATGACGTCTGTAAGGAGGAGGCCATTTCGCTCATGGAAGAAGAGAAGGTGAGTTTAAACAAAGCTCGTTAATACAGAGCTTGAAAATAAAAGGGCGGCAGGCTATGCTAGCTTTTGTAGCATCTATCTGGCATTTGCACGTGTTTGAAGTCTTTTTATAGAAATGTGCAGCATGCTGTTAATTTGTCAAGTTGAATATGTGTTCGTAACAAACTTATCCACAGTTTTACTGAGTTTCAATAAGCTATTTTATTAATCTGCGTTATGCACGTTTTACCGTCAATGATATGTTTAGCACGCCCATCGTGACCGTTTATATGAATAACTAACTACATGATCTTTTAGTTATTGTTTGTAGCTGTCAGAAAATACTCCTGACATGTCTCAGAAACATTGTCGTGTTTTGTAACTGTGTGATGCACACGTATCTTTATTTACACGGTTACACTAACGGTCCGTTTTCAACCTTGTCGTCACGTGACGATCTATCTTTTAATTATCTTATTTGCTCACAAACACTGCGCCGTCGACGGGGCCCCGTTAAATAATCATCTGCTGTCCAAACGTTTAACATAACAAACGCAGCTGCTGTTATGCTGTACCAGCGCGAGTTTAAATAAAGTTCGGGAGACGGAAGTCACGTGACACCCCGGAGTAGCGTTGTGTATCCAAGGCAACAGCCATTTCTTCTTCGGGGATCAGAGAACAGCAGCAATGTATTATTTTGAATGCTCATCAACATCCATATTAGCTAAGCTAACGCCACGTCTGTCGGTGCCGTTACAAAGTTACAGAGAGAGTGCAGCTTTTTTTTTTTTTGACAAGTCGGGGGTTTTGAAAGGAACTGGGAGATTGAACGTTACGTCATTACGTAGTGCTCCAGAATCAATCCGATGATCAACTCTGTCTAGAATTTACCATCAGTTGCGGTGTCACAGTCAGTTTGGATTCATCTGATTTAACCCTTTATCCAGTGTTAGTGGGCATGCAAACAGACAGAAAGAAACTCCAGTTATTCTTTTTTTTTTCTATATGTTTTGCAGCTGTGACATTAAATTATATTAAGTAAACTAATATTTCATTTTTTATTGTTTTATTTTTCTGTACAGATTGACAGTGATGTCATCGCCTTGATGGATGATGCAGCTCTGGAAAAATACATCCCCTCCTATGGAAGAAGAATGTTACACACCTTTCGATGATGGCTGACTTGGATGATTTAATCAAACTGCTATCTTCCTACGTTCTTTTGTGACATTAAAAAACATTTACATTTTTTAACATTAATGAATTTGTCTTTGTTTGCAGATTGACAGTGATGTCATCGCCTTGGAGGATGCAGAAATGGCACTTCACATCCCTTACCTTGGAGTCTGCAACACATCCTGGCAGAAAAGGCGTTTTTGCTCATTTTCTCTTCCCATCAGCCACTTGACTACATACTTCTTAGACACTGTTATCATTCTTAATATTTTTAAGTGCATTTAATGGAGCTTTTATAATCTGTTGAGGACTCAATCAGGTCTACTTTTAGTCTGTTCTGTTTGATATAACCTTTTTTCTAGAACTACTGTCAAGTCTTGATTTTGTATAATTTTCTCTTCTTTTCTTTATGTGTGACAGCACACATCAGAGATTACCTGTTGACAACTTTTCCTTATAATTTGACTAACCACTTTTGTCAATTTTCAATAAATATGTATAATTAAACACTTTTTATGAGTTACTTTTCAGTGTTTGCTTGCATAACAGAGACATCAAATGATAATAACCTAAGATCAAAAATTTAACTGCAAAATCAACAATTTCCCTTATATTTATTTGTAGCCTTTTGAAATATTCTGTCTATGGCATTACATGGTTTAGTTCTGCCATTGTTAATAATTTTGGTAACTGCTCTTTAAACATACCCATATGGTAAAAAAAAAAAAAAGCTGTTATGGTTCAAATACATTTTACACAAAACATTTCAGAAGAAAAACTTTTATTTATACATTTTTATAGAAGCAATGCAACTTCTAATTTTGTTTCAAATAATTATGCACTTAACTTTGACTGGTCTTATTTCCAGAACAACTTGTCATGGCTGCACGGTGATGTACACACTTGCCTCATACCAACAGGGCTTTGGTTTAATTCCCAGATGTGTCATTTCTGTGTGGAGTTTGCATGTTCCTCCGTGGATGCATCGGTTTTCTCCGGCTTCCTCCACCAGTCCAAAACTTGCCGATTTATCTAAATGTCCTTGGTGTAAATGTGGGTGTGTGTGGTTGTCTGTCTCTGTCCCAGAGATCATCCTCATCCTCCAAGCCATGACATCACTGTGAATCTGCAAAGACACATTAATTAGTGTTTAAAAAAAAAAGAAAGTGTGTATTCACACGTAATTTTGGAAAAACGTGTGGCCAGAGCTAATCTTTTTTCTTAATCGCACAGACCCAGGGGCAAAGGGTTAAAGTTAGGATTATGGTTATGGTTATGGTTAAAAAAGCAAATAGTTCCTGAGGTCGGCTGTCTCTGCAACTCAAGGCTCCACCAGGGGATGGGTCAAATGTGGAGAACACATTTCACACATTTAGGAGCGGGACTGTTAATGGGACTTTAACTTTATTTTAATTTTACGTGCGTCCAACAAAAACATCCAGCCTTGGACACATTTAAATGTGTGCGGGCAATACAGCAATGAGAGCTTGGCTGCACTTATTACGTGTGGCCAATATGAATTTCCATCACTATCTATGCTGGTCGCACGGATATACGTGGGAATAACATCAGCCTAAAATAAAAGTAAATGTTTTTTTAATGTCACAATAAAACATAGGAAAATAGCTACTTTCTTTATCTTAAAATTGAGTCTTGGCATGTGCGCTTCGATCTTCTCTCAATAAAGATTTGAAGTCCAGATGCCAAGACTCAATTTTAGGATGTTCCCTGGATAAATGAGAACTTTGACCCAACATGGAGCTTTCATGTTGCTGTATGCAAACCTTTGGCATTCATACATGTTGCCTGTTTACATGCTCACAAACATTTATGATAACGTGTGACGTGACAGGAAGCCTGAGCTTAATATTGTTGTAAATTTGAATAGAGATTGGTGGCTGTTTACACAGTCACGCGTAGTTAATAATTAAATAAACAACACAAAAATCTTTTGGATAACAAGCCCAAATGTATTTTCTGAAGCATAAGACGTACTTAAATCTCCAGAAAGGAGACGATAAGTAGATGAACGTAAACGGGCTTCGTGTAAACAAAACTGCCTTTCTACACACTTTCTGTGCACAACGTTAAACTCTGAAACTGTTTGTCAGTCACACCCTGATCTTTCAACAGCAAACGTACTTTATTAAAAGACGTGTTACGTCTGATATAGCATTTATGAAAAGATAGCTTTGTCTTTAGCGCTTTTATTTACAAATTCAAATAACATAAATATCTTTTTTACTCACCTTTTGTTCCTTTATGAACACAGTGGCCACATCTGGTAAGCTTAAAGCATGGAAAAAGAAACTTAAAGAGGACATTTTTGTTCGTTTTTCTCTGGTTTGCATGACTCTAGTGTGCTGCTAAAGCTAACTGTAGAATGTTGCTCACGGGCCCCGTAGTTCTGACTTTAAAGTCAGAATTCTGAGATTAAAGTCAGAATTCTGAGATTAAAGTCAGAATTCTGAGTTTAAAGTCAGAATTCTGAGTTTAAAGTCAGAATTCTGAGATTAAAGTCAGAATTCTGAGATTAAAGTCAGAATTCTGAGTTTAAAGTCAGAATTCTGAGATTAAAGTCAGAATTCTGAGTTTAAAGTCAGAATTCTGAGTTTAAAGTCAGAATTCTGAGATTAAAGTCAGAATTCTGAGTTTAAAGTCAGAATTCTGAGATTAAAGTCAGAATTCTGAGTTTAAAGTCAGAATTCTGAGATTAAAGTCAGAATTCTGAGATTAAAGTCAGAATTCTGAGTTAAAGTCAGAATTCTGAGTTTAAAGTCAGAATTCTGAGAAAAAAGTCAGAATTCTGAGATTAAAGTCAGAATTTCCGTTGGCCTTTTTTTTTTTTTTTTCCATGGCCCTAATCCTCTTCCGCAGCAAATGTACCACGTTCTATTAGTTTTTTTTTTTTTTAGTCTGTCAAAAGTAGTCTTATTTATGTAGTATTTAGTTATGTAGTATTTGACAGAATGAGCCATAATTGAATATTCTTAGAAGAAAAATAATATGAAACCTGGAGGTTGTAACAATGATTTCTTTCTCTATAGGTTGTGTGATCTAAGCATAAATAGCGTGGTTCAAATAAAGGAAAAAGCAATATGATGAATCAGTCAAACAAACGGTGAATGCCAGGAAGCCATAGGTGTTGAACGATTAATATTCATGTGTTATTTCTGACAGCATAAAAAGCTGTAACACTCGCATACCATGACACTTCCTCCTCCTCCTCCTCAGTGTCTCTGCATCATCATGGCATCTGGAGCTCTGTTCCCCAGCATGGTGTCTGGCTCTCGCGGCTCCTCCAGCAAGTACCTGGTGGAGTTTCGAGCAGGTAAGATGACGATGAAGGGCAGCACGGTAACTCCCGACAAGCGGAAAGGTCAGGTCTACGTCCAGCAGACCGACGACTCGCTCATCCACTTCTGCTGGAAGGATCGGACCACCGGGAACGTGGACGACGTGAGTGAGCAGACCCGTCGCGCTCTTGTTTAGTGACCTGAATCGAGTTTTTTAGGAAACCTTGTTACTCTTTCCAGGACCTGATTATCTTCCCCGATGACTGTGAGTTCAAACGGGTGAACCAGTGCACGACGGGACGAGTGTATGTGCTAAAGTTTAAAGCCGGATCCAAAAGACTCTTCTTCTGGATGCAGGTGCGCATCAATTCTGCACTAATATTGTCATTTATTTATATTTTCTTTGTCTTAAATTTTGTGTGGTTGAGAGTGCTTTTGCTCAGATTGAAATCAGTCTTTAAATGTCACAATCTCCACACAAGCTGCAGCAAACATTTTCTCATTTGATAGAGCCGCCCATTCATGGCTGATGAGCAGAAAGCCATAAATAACTGCCAACTAAAACTCCAAACTTAAGTTGTAAAAAACCTCATTCATTGATGCATTTCTCTTGCACGCCGATCAATCCTTTTGATCTAGTTTTAAAATCTTTCCAGTGATCTTTTCATTATGATTATCCTGTTTTTAGCCGCAATCAAAAACTTGTGTCATTTTCTAGAACATCATTTTTGCAGAGCGGCAGTTGTTTACTAGAAATTCTCCGTCCGTTTAGGGGCGGGAACGTTGGTGCAAAGCAACCCCCTTTCCCAACCTTGTTGCTGTGAGCAGGGAGCTTGTGGTCCTCCAAGTTTTGTTTCTACGTCACAACTATAAGCTTTTTCAAACAGCACTTTTTTTTCTGCTCCTGATTCAAAATGGTTTGAATATAGAAAAGCACAGAAATCTACGGAAGCTGAAAATGGCCTGCCCTACTTTTCTTTTTTATCGCTTTCTTGTTATAAAGAGATCCACTTTCTTTTTATAGCAAGATCTCCCTCTCCCGCACTGAGATACTGAGACTTCACCTGTTCTAAGTGTCTTTATTTGTGGTGAACAACATAAACAGCAGAAGAAAGCGCTCCACAAAAGTTGTTTTTGTCTATTTTTTGATTTACTAGCGGATCTACGCTGCTCAAATGCCTTCATTCTGTCTCTGCACCAGCCCTCCCATTATTTCTTTAAAACCTCTAAACAAACAGGTTAAATTACAGATCGCAATGCCGACGAGCATCTGCGCATGGTGCGTTCACTGAGCTCCAGACATCTGCGAATCCAAGCAGCCACTTGGCCCAACTCAGTCCGCTATTATGCTTTTGTAATTTTTATACAACCCACAGCGAGACAAAGAAGTTTTTCAGAAAAAATACCAAACACTAGAACTGATCCATATATAATTTAATAGCTTTGAAATTTTGTCTGGAGCTCAGTGAACGCACCATGAGACAGAATTAAGACGTTTAAACAGCTCAATAAGTGAAAAATAGACAAAAAAAAACAACTTCTGCTCTTTTTATTGTTAACCACAAAATAAAGAGACTTAAATCAGGTAAAGAGGGAGAGAGCGGTTCTTCATAATCTCATTATAACAAGAAAACGATCCAAAAAGAAAGAAAGTCTATGGAAGTTGCCTCCATAAAAATGCAAATGTAAGCACAATTTTCTTTAATCATCAGAAAAATGCAGCAAAAACATATTTTCATCAGAGCGAGTCTAACATTCAACTAATTTTACAACTGTTTATTCTCTCTGTTTTAATGGGATTCAATAAACACATGGTCCTCTTCAAGCCTTATTATTGTATTTGTTTGTTTTTCAATGTTTATATAATGTTTAAATCTATAAACAACTTTGTGGTGGTTCTTGAACATTATTTTCACTTTTTTAAATCTTAAATTCCTAAAGCTCCTGCTTTAGTCCCTGCCATCTAAAAGGTTCGGAAAGTGAAAAGTGTTCGTGGAGGATGAATCTTCATTCTGCTGTAAAAAAATAAACCTGTCTCCCTTTTCAACACTTTCATTTTCTTAGGAACCAAGAAGTGACAAGGATGAAGAATTTTGCCGCAAAGTCAACGAGTATCTGAACAACCCCCCCATGCCCGGCGCTCTTGGCAGCGGCGGCGGCGGAGGCCATGATCTCTCTGCGCTGGGAGGTAACAGGCGTTCAAATCTAACCTGGTCATTAGACTTATTTCATCTAAATCTTCTGCTGGTTTCAACCCCGTTTATTGCTCACTTGTTAAGGTGAAGGCGGTCTGCAAAGCCTTCTGGGTAACATGAGCCACAACCAGCTCATGCAGCTTATCGGACCGACCGGACTCGGAGGGATCGGTCTGTAGCGTCATAAGTAATTGTGTTTTTATAAACGCCGTTTTAAGGTCAGAATGATCAGTGTTTGTGTTTCCATGTCAGGCGGTCTCGGAGCGCTGGCTGGACCGGGCCTGACCAACCTTTTGGGCAGCAGTAGCACCGTCCCTGCAGCCAGCAGCGCCGCCACGAGGTACCGTCAGCACATTTCAGTCATGAAAGACAAAGTTTGTTAGTTTAATTTACTGTTTTTTTTAAATCTTTAAATCAGAACTTCATTTTCTGAAGCCAAAAACAGACAAATTTTGTGAGAAACAACCAACGATAACCGTTTTTCTTCTCTCCCCTCAGTCCCTCCACCGTCGTCACGCCCACCACCACCACCTCTGCTGCCAGCCGGCTCGGCTCTGCCCAGGTCCCAACCACCCCCATCACTCCCTCTGCCACCTCCGCGGCCTCCCCCTCTCCCACCACTCCGTCCACGCCCGCCGTGACCTCTCTGACCTCGGCGGCGGCGGCAGCTAACCCCACGCAGCCCATCCAGCTGCGCGACCTGCAGAGCATCCTGGCCACCATGAACGTACCTGCCAGCAGTCAGGGAGGTGAGGAATCACGCCGTTTTTGGAATACCATCCCAAAACATGTAATCGAGTAAGAGTAGCTTTACTTTAGATCCATTTGTATGTAAGAACGATTACTTGGTTTATTTTCAAAGCATTCAATTTTTTTTTTTTAATCGTGTCATTTTCTTAGACATAGTTTCTGCAGAGTGGCAGAAGTTGTAGCTGGAACTGTTGGGACGGAGCAAGCCCGCCCCCACTTCCCATCCCCTTTGCTGAGAGCAGGAAGCTTGTGGCCCTTCCGGTGTATTGTCTATTTCACAAATAGCAAGATGTTTGCATTTGCTTCTGATTCACAACAATTTCACTAAAGAAATCCTCAAAAATGCAATTTTAGGCTTAGTTTTCTTTATATATGTCCTCAAAAAAAAAAAAAAAAAAGACGCAGGAACATGTTAAAACCACCAATTTTCATCCGTCTTTAAAAATAAAAATCAGCATCCATCAAACTTTTATTAAAGTGAGAAGAATTTAATGAGTTTAACAAAAGGAAAAGAGGCAGGTTGTGCAAAATAATCAAATTTTTGTCGCATTTCTACAGAGAAATACACAGAAAATAAAAAAACATTTTGCTCAGTTCTGTTAACTTTTCAGCATCTAAAGCTTCAGGTCAGATGCTGTTGTGATTATTTCTAAAGATATTAAAGACACTAATAATCAGAGAGAGGCTGTAATCTAATGACATGTGAACATAGAATGTGTTTCAGTTATGTTTAAGGAGCAGATTCATCCATACAAGGACTTTCTGTACTTCTCTTTTTTTTTTCTAAGATCAATAATCAAATTTAACCTTTTACAATCATAGAAAAAGCCAAAGGGAAATACCTTAATTGTTAATCTGAGCGGTGGGTGTTTTTTGTGCCCTGCAGTGGACCTCGCCAGCGTCCTGACGCCTGAGATCATGGCTCCCATCCTGACCAACGCAGAGGTGCAGGAGCGGCTCATTCCTTACCTCCCGTCCGGAGAGTCTCTGCTTCAGAGCTCAGAGGAGCTCCACAACACGCTCAGCTCGCCTCAGTTCCAGCAGGTGACTCTTCCTCCTCTTCCTCTTCACTGCTCCTCTCTCAGATCCGTGTTTCATCTCAGCTCTGTGCTGCTGTCATGTAACATTCCGGTTCTCATTCTTCTGTCTGGTTTCTGGATATTTAAATGTCGTTGATGAGGATGTTTGTTGTGTGCAGGCTCTGAGCATGTTCAGCAGCGCTCTGGCATCAGGACAGTTGGGTCCACTGATGAACCAGTTTGGGCTTCCAGCAGAGGCTGTGGATGCAGCCAACAAAGGAGGTCGGTGCTTTTTAGGATATTTATCCCCCAAAATACTCAGATTATCTACATTTTAATAACGGGTCACAAAACTCGCGGTTCGGATCAAATACAACACCAAAAAACAAGATAAAAGCCTAAAATTAATTTTTTCGAAATTAATTTAAATTACACGGAAAATCCGTCTGTTACACCCCTGGTTTTAATAGAAAAGCCGCACAGAAAAATACTGAAAAAGAGTCTTAGTTCAAGTCAAATTGTTTTGCAAGAAAGTCTTTCAGTTGAAAAACATGTTGAAAAGTGACTATATTTTTTCCTTAAAATAAGAATTCTTAGTAAGACAATTTCTTGTACAACATTGGTAGATTTTTTTCTTATTTAAAGAAAATCGTTCCTTTTTTTTTTTTTTAAGAATTTTGGACTTCTTTCTAAGGGGCGTGTCTCTGCAGTGCAGTGTAGAGGCTGAACATTAACCGATCCATTAAAAGAATTGTATTATATTATTATTGTATTACATTATAATATTTTTTTTCTCGATTTAAACCTTTAAAAAGTGTTGATGCTACATTACAGAGTAATCTGGATACTGTAGCATTTGAATGATATGTGTGTGTGTGGGGGGGGGGGGGGGGGGTTGCTGGAAGTAATATTCAGTTTTTAAATTACTTTTATCTTACATTTTGATTAATTTAGTCTGGTGATATGATAGTATGTATCTCAATATGTCCTAAGACTGTACCAGATCTATTTTTCACTATTTTTTTTTTAAAGATTATGGCTTAGAAAAAAATGAATATTATACCTGAACATTAATTCATTCTAATAAAATGGTAAGATTGTTTTTTTAATGGTCACTACGATAAGCACTGCGGCTGTATCTTATATACAGGTCGCTGAGCTAGAATCTATAGCTGTGAAGTTTTTTAGAACTTGCAGACAGCATTATGACAGACTCTACGCTACAAACCACGGCAACCTGCATTTTTATATGATACTGGCAGCAATGTGGCACAGAGTTTCAGTTCGGTACTCATCCCAAGTAAAATCTAAGTAATACATGTCTGGTAACAATAAAAACTGCGAGGCTGACTGAACATTTAACACAACATTGTGTTGTTTGGGTGTGCTGTGCTGCTAACTAGCAGATGACGCTATAGATCAGTGTTCCTCATTCCAGGTCCTCGAGAGCCGCCATCCTTCCTGTTTTCCAGCTCTCCATGTACTGCTTGCTGCTGATTACCTGGACCAGGTGTGTTCATTCAATCAGTGTGTGGAGGCATCTGACTGAACTAATCAGCAGGTAGCAGGGCTTGGAGATCTGGAAAACAGGCAGGATGGCGGCTCTCGAGGACCTGGAACGAGGAACACTGCTATAGATGATTAAATATTGCCATGTCAACATTTTAAATCAATCGACAAATGAAGTATCGTGATACATCGCCAAATCGATTTTTATCCTACACCCATAATTAATGCATATTTAATGAAATGATTAAAACAGGATCCTTAAAAATAAGTAAAATGCTTATGTTAAGAAAGAAGTTCTTGTCGCTAAAACATGTTTTCTCAAACTGATTTTGCACTTGAAAAAGTCTCTTAATACACTTTTCCTGCAAGACGGAAAAATAAAACATTTTTTTAATTTCCAAAAATCCAGTTTTTCCCATCAAACTGTTGTCATTAGATGTTAAAAATATTTTACAGTTTCTATTTGCTAATCAGGAAACTGCTTGTGTTTTCCAGATGTGGAAGCTTTCGCTAAAGCCATGGAGACGGACTCCAAGTCGGAGCAAGACAGCGACTCTAAAGACAAGAGAGAGGATGATGAAGACATGAGTTTGGACTGAGAGTCCTTTGATTTCTTTAGTTATTTAATATTTATTTTAACTGCTGCTGTTTGTGTTTTTAACCCTTGTGCTATCCTAAGCATGTTTAAATTAAAAGTGGGGTCATCTGGACCCCATAAGAGAGCACAAGGGTTAAATCAGAAGTATAGGTTCACCTTAAGGGATAAAATCAGTCATTTGTTAGTGGCTTAGACTGTGTGCTGCCTGCATGTTCACCAATAAACAGGGAAATGTTTGATGATTGTCCTGCTAGATTTAGAAACAAATATTAAAAATGAATGAACATGATTTGCATCCACATGTCAGCAGTTACATTGATTTTTATTTTTAACACTTTTCACCACATCACTGAATCAACAGCCGACAATCCAAAGAAGGTTGTGATCATCACCAGAAAAAAAAAACGATTTCAGAAAAATTGCATTAAATAAAATAATAAACGTCAACAGTGACCAGATTGATTGTTCACCATTTTACTGCCAAAGTGGGTTCAGGCACTTTTTTTTTTTCTTTAAACCACACTGAAGCGATCTGAGGAGATACTGCTGTCTGATGCTCACATATGCATTCAATCAAGACCAAAACAGATACAGTTATTGTTTAACAACAAAAAACAAAACAAAACAGAAAAATAAATATTTCTTTGGGTTAAATTTAAGAAACTACTGTAAAAAATAAACACAAAAGTAAAATTCCTGAGAACTGATTCAAACTGAGGAATTAACGTTAGTGTAATACAGGAGAGATTTCTTCAAAACTTTAGAAACATCGATTGGTTTGTGGCACGACGAAGAGCTGTCACGGCATTCATCACGTGTCAAACTTTGGCTGATTGTTAAGAAAAAAAACGCACAAATTCCAAAAGGAGCAAACATTAAAGGCCACTTCCTTCACTGAACAGGTTTCTTATGGATGCTTCTAAACAAGAAATGATCAAATAATATAAATATTTCAATAAATAAATAGGACCATGAAATTGTAAAATAAATATTTCGACAAAAGTACAAGTTTTTTTACATAAAGATTTCACATAATAGCACCTAAAATACTATTAAGATGTCAAAACAATGGCATTTATTTTGAAAATTATCAAAATTGGTCAATTTTTTAAAATTCTGTTCATTAATAAAAAACAAATCATTCTGGAGCTCCACAGTTTTCTACCCACAATCCACAGTGTCATGTTTCAGTCTGATGGCTAAGAATGTCACAGTGTGCTAAAAAAGCCTCTACAAAATCTACAGCTTGGTTCCTCTTCGGTTCAGATCAATACTATCACAGGAACAGCAGAAAGTGCAGGTAACTGTTGGGTTTTCCACAAATGCACAAAGAACAGTACATTTATTTGAAACACAACGGCGGACTAATAAAAAACACAAATGTATATGTGGAGAATTCAGAATAAAAGCACAATCAACGTGCTGAATGAACGTCTCTAACATAGAGTTCATGACTGGATCAACACCACGTACAAAAACACACACACACTCCATCGAGTCGACAGCATCTGACAAACAGTGTAAACTAGCCTCATTTACATTGAAAATAAACTCAATTCCAGGAGAGTCTTTTTTTTTTTTTTTTGAAGGACAGCAGCCTCTAACCCTGCTGCACCAGCCTGCGGTAATGTGGCATGACCTTGCTCTCTGGAAGGTACAGCCCCATCTCCAAGGCAACCAGAACGGAGACCTCCAGGGGAATTAGTTCCCGTCTGTTGATGCGGAAACGCTCCTCCAGCTTCTGCCCGCCGAGGACGGAAGACGATTTACAGATAAAAAAAAACGGGAGATTGATTAGATTCATTAAAACTGCATTCAAGTAGAAAAACAACAGAACCACTTTGGTGTAAAGCTATGTAGACTTTCAGCTTTTAACATATTATTATTCCATAGTTTTCACACTGGATAAGCAGGGAGGGGCTTTTTCTTCTTTTTCTCCTGTTTACTAGAGCATGTTCGACACCTATAGTTGGATGAAGATTGGTGCAATATGTTGAAGTGGCACCAATTTAGAAACATTTCTTCTTCTATTCCCATATATGAAAATGTTGATGTTATATTATTCTGGCCGGGCACAAACCATGATTTTTTTTCTCCTCCACGATCAATTTTCAAAAATTGCGGTGACGGGATTCATTGGCCAAAACCTTCACCACATCTGCTTTAACCGGGTAGTTAAAGGTCGAACACCCAGAACAGTATGAGGAATACGAGAAAAAGACGGCTGTGGTAGCTAGAAGGAAGGCCAGCTATGTTAGCGGTACTAATGCTGTGTCCAACATGTTTGAAAAATCTTTTAAAAATTGCAAGTAATAGGCCCAAAACTAACACAAAAGCAGAAAAGGTCATGGAATTAGTTTCCATTCAGTCACTATTCGATATTTGGCCAAGTGTTTTGATTATTATTTGGCTTCTACCAAAAATTTTCACTTTGGTGCATCCCTAGACTCGAGTCACTACCAAATCAGAGTCCCTGGTTTGTCAAGTTTAGCCCAAAATCAGTGGTGGAAACTCGCTTAGCTAGACATGAACACGAGAGTTTAGAAGGGGGAAAAGTTGCCTTTTTCATAGGAAGATTTTTCATAGGAAGTTCCTGTTTGAACGTGCGTTGCTGAGGGTGACCTGAATATAGCTTTACACCGCAGTTACTGCTTACCAACAATGCACTTCAAAGTAGAGTTTCAGACAAAACAACTTGTTAGCTATTCTCATAAAGGTATTTGTGAAAAAATCTCCTGCGCCAAAACTGTATGATCATTTACTGGAAAACTTCTTCTCCCGATAGACAAGAATAGTTGAAAAGTTCAAACTATTTACAACAAACGTAAAATCCAACTGCAGTGTTGGATTTCTTTAGTTTATAAAATGTTGAAAACAAATCAAATGTGGTTCTATAATCAGTTCTGATGCTGCCTCATGTTTCCTTCCTGCAGTCATGAGGTCTGATGGTGACAGTTTGATATCGAGTGTGTCTGTGACTGAAACTTGACTCACATCAATCAGCTGCTTGACTTCAGGTTTCCGGAGATCGCTGCTGATCTTTGCAGCCAGCAGCACGCAGGCGGCTGCCACCAGTTTCCTGTTCTGCTTGTTGAGGCGACCCTGCAGCACCAGCTTCTCAAAGTAAACAAAAGCCATCGCTATGGTAACCGGCTGCAGGCCGCACTCCTCGCTCACGGCTCTCATCTCCCTTTTCAGGCTGTGAAACAGAAGAGGTTGATGGTTGAGTTGCTACCCTGAAGCAGCTCCAGAGGTTGTTTTTGTTCAAAAAGATGTTTTTCACCTTCTTATCTTGCTCAGCGTCAGCTTTATGTGAGGAAACTTCTCCCTGAAGGTTTCGTTCATGTCTTTCTTCAGGTCAGACGGCTTCACGTACTCGATAACGGTCGTCTGTAAAGACGGATAAACAACAACCAGCGGGTCAATACAGAAGCCGCCGGCGTCAGCACGCTGTCAGGATTTATGCTTCTGCCCGACGATCTCACACACTCTCTGGGGTCAGAGTTCAGAGCTTTGTGACGCAATCCACCGAGAAGGAACCAAATCATGTGATGGAGGCACAAAGGAGGCTTTTCACCCTCCAACGTGACGGAGGAATTTTTCACGTCCTATGAAACAACCCGTCCTGATTTCCAACACAAAGGAGAAGTGTGGGACTGGTGACATGTGTTTTAGTCCTTTATGCTGGGGGGGGTGTTTACCAGCTGCACTGTTATGCGTCTCCCAGCAGAAACAGAGTGTGAGAACACAGAACTCTAAACTGTATAAAGCCTACATACAGGTAACTGCTAAAGACTTTGCTCTACCTGAAGTTAAGTTCAAGAAGTTTTTCTCCAATCATTTAGAAAAATAAATAAATAAATCACTGTTTTAAAAAGTTAGGGACCAACTCCAACAAAAATCATGTTTTGGGTGTTTTTGTGGCATTTTTCTAATGAAATGCAGCGGAAAATTTCTGAGTATTCCTCTATTCAAATTGTTAAGAATCAGGAATAGATGGAAAAATACATTTAAAGGAGCTTGTAGTTGTCATGTAGAAAACACATTGGACGGGCCACAAGCGCCCTGGTCCGCCCCTTCTGACTCGGGCTAGGGCTGTTAATGTTAAATCATGCATCCATCCATCTTCTTCCGCTTCATCCGGGACCGGGTCGCAGGGGCAGCAGTCTAAGCAAAGATGCCCAGACTTCCCTCTCCCCGGTCACTTCCTCCAGCTCCTCTGGGGGGACCCCGAGGAGTTCCTAGGCCAGCCGAGAGACATAATCTCTCCAGCGTGTCCTGGGTCTTCCTCGGGGCCTCCGCCCAGTGGGACATGCCCGGAACACCTCTCCAGGGAGGCGTCCAGGAGGCATCTGAACCAGATGCCCGAACCACCTCAACTGGCTCCTCTCGATGCGGAGGAGAAGCGGCTCTACTCCGAGTTCCCTCCGGGTGACTGAGCTCCTCACCCTATCTCTAAGGGAGCGCCCAGCCACCCCCCGGAGAAAACTCATTTCAGCCGCTTGTAGCCAGGATCTCGTTCTTTCGGTCATGACCCAGAGCTCATGACCATAGGTGAGTACTGGAACGAAGATCGACTGGTAAATCGAGAGCTTTGGTTTCTGGCTCAGCTCTCTTTTCACCACAACGGACCGGTACAGCGACTGCAAAATGGCGGACGCCGCTCCAATCCTAAAGCATGCGACTAATCAAAAAAAAAAAGCAATCAATATTTATTAACGCCGATTTATAATACTCTGTGAAGCAAACGTCTTCTTCCACGGTGTGCTTTCATTTCTGATAATACACACTTCATCAGGCACTATCACGCTGCTAACATTGTCTCCTAAAAACAAATAAATATTCAATTGATTTTTAGTACTTTATTCTTGCTATTCTTTAGGTTTAGATAAATTTTTCAGAAAAGGCGAACTATTTGACAGGTAATGTGGCCCGTTGTCATGGTAACACAACATGCCTCGACAATATAAAGGAATATAAATCTGCTGATCGTCACTATAGGTTAAACAGAGCATCAGTTCAGATAGAAAGTTCATCTCTTACCACTTGTTTTTGTCCAGAAGATGAAGCAAATGTTTGTTTTAAAGAAGCCTGCACATATAGAACATTGTGACAGGAACTTCTTTTTAGATGGGCATCAACACTCAGCAGCCAATCAGAATTGAGTATTCATCCGGATCATTTAAAGTGCAGAAACACAATGTTTGTTTCTTATGGCTGTATATAAGCATCTTTGTTTTCTTTGCGTAATACTGCGGACATAAAAGTCTTTAGAGTTCTGCTTATCTTACTGTTATGTTTTCTACACGCAAATTACACTTCTGACTTAACTCTATACATTTAACAATTTCAGACAACAAAAAGGAAGCAAACATTTTCTCTCTCTCGCCTGTTTTTGTACAAAAGCTGCATATTTTGTACCTTGTAAAATGTACCTTGTAAAACATTGCGATTAATCATGATTAATCACGACCCAACACTGTGATTTAATCTGATTTTTTTTTTTTTTTTAAATCAATTGACAGCACCAATACAAATAGTAATAAACAATCCATGTACGTCTTTGCTTTCCTTGTCTGAGCTGAAATCTGAAACTACGGCTGGATAACTCTAATATTGCTGGCCGTTTTTGTTACACCGCTAATGTTAGCATGTGGAAGTGAGAGGCTGTGAGCTAGCAGGAGAGAGTGTAAATAAAGAGCTCTCATCAACAGGGAAGGGAAGCAGGTGAGGTACCGCTCAGAGGGGAATTCTGATGAACTCCTGTCGCTCTGCAGAAATGATATCCTAGAAATTTTTTTTTTTTTTTTTGCACAATCATAACTAAAAGACCACTGGGTTAGTGTTTACAATAGATCAAAAGATGATCAGAGTACGACTTTAACTAACAAACCAAAAAAAGACTTAATAAAACTTGCAAACCGAGAGATTCAATTATTTTAATTAGTTCAGTTCTATTTGATTCAGATCTTCGTGTATTTTAATGAAGCTGTTGAGTAATATGTGGATTGAAATGATAGTAAAATGAGTTTCCATGTACTAAAGAGGATCCAGACATCATTTGGTTACTTTGAATAAACAAAAATAAAACCCTCACCACATATGATGCGAATATAAGGACTCTCTTGTGCCTCCCGCAGGGCCACTGCGGGTCACTGAGCAGGTTGGGGTCGTACTCCGCTCCATCCTCCGTGTCTGGAACGGGGAAAAAAGGTGCGGTTTTAAAATAACACCCCAGCAGCTGGACTTTGACTTAAAGCTTTCAGAGGGAGCCTTACAAGAGTCCTGAGCCGCACTGCTGTTGACACGGCTAGGGACGAAGTTCTTCTGGCCGTTGCCGCGGAAACGGGGCTGAGGAGCCGCGCTGTCTGCTGCATTGCTGCTCTTCTGCCTCACCAAAGCATTGGTGGGATAAAGAAACTGAGCGTAGGACACGGTCTGGGAAGGAATCGCAGGGGTCAGGCCGTTTCCAGGTAAAAACAATAACGCGGCAGGCAGGACTCGGGTAGTTACCTTTCCTATGGCGCCCAACTCCACCCCTTCCAGCGAAGGAAGCAGATCAGCAGCTACCACAGAGGACAGCCTCTGCCTCTGAGTGTCCAGCTTTGGTTCACTGTCAACACAGGGAGCAGGTTTCTGTAACTTCCAGCTCCCGATGCAAGAGCTGCTTCACGAGAATGACATGAACCACAGAGACGAAGACTTGACAAATGTGAGGAGGGGGTGATGGAGGTGGTGTGACTGCTTCCTGCCTCCTCTGTACCTGAGATGAGCACTGTCTCCGTATGGCAGCACTGAGAAAGCAGCATAAAGCGACCGCTTGGCACAAATCAGCATGATCCTGCAGGACACAGCAAGTACAGGCAGACAGAACAGATGGAGCGTCAGTCACTGCTACTCCACACGAGCAAAGGTCACAGAGCTACACCCACCAAAACCAGACAGAGGACAACCATCTAAAGCTCCACGCAGGACGCTGGTGATCATAACCACAGCCAAACACAGGCAATTCTCTATTTAAGCAAAACAGTTAACTAAAAAAGTTCAAATAAGGCAATGGTGTAAACTAAAGTGAAGCGCGGTTCTCCTAAAAGAAAGTTGTAAATAAAGATACCACAAAAAATGATTTTATGCATAATGACACTAAACATCGCTGCCGTTTCCTCTTTTGCTAAATAAATCTCAGAAAACTTCCTCCTGATTCCCAACGATTTGAATGAAGAAATACTCATAAATGCAATTTTAAGGTTAATTTTCCATATTTACGTCTTCCATCATCAGAAAAGTGCCACAAGATTGTTAAAAACACATGTTTTAACATGCTTTTATTTTGTAAAATTGTTCCTCATCTTTACTCAAGACAAATGACTTCTTCCATATTTATTTATTATGAAAACTTAATTTTTAAAGCATTTTGAATATTTTGGGGGGCAGAAAATTAGTTCAAAGTTTATTCAAAGCAAAACAACAAAAATAACATTTAACTGATTTCCATGCAGTCTAAAATTCCACCGAGCCGACATAAATTCAAACAATCCATCTTTTAACAGTCTTCTGGAAAGCACCACAACCAGAACATCGACACAAACACCGGAGCTTCAGCTGTTCACACACAGACACTTAGTGCTAAACGCCAGAGCCGGACCTTCAGGAAAAGGCCACGCGGCGGTTATCAGATCTCTCACGGGCACAGCATTGCAGCAGCTTACATCTGCCAGGATTAATTACCTTTACGTTACATAATCTAGAAAGCGTTCCTTCAGTTCAGGAATAAACAGCAAAGGAGGGGTGGGGGGGATTCAAACCTGCAGGACACATGCACTGAGGGGGAAATGAATGATGCTTTATGGAGGTGGAGGACAAATATTTAAAAGAAAAATCCAAACATGAAAACATCAGAGTGACGAGACAGACTTTGGACCACGGTAAAATCCCACAAGCCCTCTGACGTGTGTCAGAAGCTGAATAAAGATGACGGCAGCGAGCTATTTCAGCATCTCGTCTTGCTGTGGCGTAACCACGCCGGCGCCACCGCCGCTGCAGAAGGGTGTTCCATTTCAACACTGCATCTCTTTTGGCCTTTGCTAAGCTTTCTAGGGGGGTGATTAAATTCACTGTAGCAGCTACCAGCCTGCAGCTGTGTTTTCCTGTTATTGCTCTGCAAGCTTTCTACCACAGTTAAGCAGCTTATTTCAACACTGCCATGAGGGTGGTGTGAAGGTTCTACCTCAGAGTCCAAAATTAAAAACAGTCACAGCTCTTACCACACCACTGAACCGTCCAGAGGGTGGATGTTTACAGACTCACCTGCATCCTCTGGTGTCGTACTGCCTCATGCTCTTGATGAAGTGGACTTTCTTTGGCACCTTGGGTCCGGGAGAGCCTGAGATGTTCCTCAGCCTGTGTGGAAAAGCTCTATTAGTGATGGCTTTCACACCCAAACAACTTTTTAATTTTTCATGTATTATAAAAGCATTCCCAATGGTCTATTAATAATGATTATGCAGGTTTTTTTGTTTTTTGCAAAAAAAAAAATCACAAAAACTGTCATTTTTTTTTATAACAGTTTCTACAGAGCGGCAGAAGTTTGTAAAAATAAATAAATAAATCAGCTGTGGATGGGATTTCTGGAGCGGGTAAGCCCACCCCCACTTTCTGTTATTACATTCTCTGGCTATTCCTTCCCTACTACTAAAAAAAATGTAGAGTCTGGGACTACATAGTGACCTGGAAGCAATTTAGACACTATGCCAACTACTTTTTTTTCTTTTTAAAACACCTAATATTGCATAATTGACTTCACAAAGTAAAAACCGACTAAATATGAGCATTTTATTAAGCCTATTTATGAGTCCATTGTGTTTGGATGATGAAAGTATGGATGTTTTATTTAAAAAAAAATTATAGTACTTTCTTCACAGCAAAATTGTTCAAACGCAATGCATTGTGGTTATATTCACCAATCTAGTGAGAATTGATACACAATGTTTTTTTGTAGGAGAGTATTTTTATAATTATAGATTCAGACAGCCCTACAGAATGGCACTATATAATGCACAAAGTAGTGGAGGAATTCAGACTAAACCTCCCACTAGCTTACAGCCCCTCACACCTCTAATCTAACATATTTCACACCCATAACCACATCCAGTCCATCTGTACATCTAGAATTCAGTTCAGTTGAGGAAAACCAAGACATACGTGGATCTATTCGTCTACAACTGGATGAATCAGAATGGAGCAGAGCAGGAACTACGTCACAAATATGCTTTTTTCAAACACTATTTTTTTTCTGCTCCAGATTCACGAGGATTTGAATCAATAAATACTAAGAAGTGCGATTTTAATCTTACTTTTCTTTATAAATCACCATAAAAATGTCACAAAAACATTTTTCCTCAGAGTTACTTAATCTAGTTTGTTTGAGGCTTAGTTTTGATAGTCAGTAACCCCCCCTTAAATATTGGTTTGGTCCAACAGACCAACACCCAGGTCACCTGGAGTGAGTCACAACCTCTGAGACCTTTTCTGTCCTCCCGGCGAGTACTGTAAACAACAGTGAGTCCGTGAAACACCTGAAATTCCTGCACTGCAGGTTTAAATACAGAAACTGTTCAAATGAAAGAGTTCCGAGGGGTTGTTTGTTGTTTTAGGATACCTGTTTCACGCGGAAGTGTTTGTTTTGAGGCCCCGGAGACACCGTTCAGCAAAGCTCACCTCTGCCGTGATTCCACACTGTTGCTGGCGGGGACGGGGCTCAGGGCGGCCGGCGTGGACTTGGCTCTGGAGCACGGCTGGTGGACGACGGGGGACAGCGGGGTGTCCGGGGTCAGCGACTCGAGCGTGCCGCCTCCTTCCAAGAACACCTCGTTAGGTCCACGGAGCTGGCGCTAGACGGTCCAGGGGACGTGACTAAAGAGGGTCGAATGGGGCTGAGCACCCCCGGGAAGCTGGACGACGAGCCGCAGCCGACCGCCGCGGGGTCCGTCACCTGGGCGACGGGTCCTTGACAGTCCGCCGGCAGAGGGCTGGCCGCCGCGCCGCCTTCACTGTCCCCGAGTCTCGTCTCCTCGGCGACTTTCTGTTCGGCATTTTCGGCGGTGAGCTGGGACTGTGGCCGTCCGTCTAACGAAATGTTACTGAGGAACAATAAAGCTGCCTGTCGCCGCTTGGAGTCTTTCACTTTCCTCCGCTGCTCCCGGTGGGTCTTTGTCGGTTTACTGCTGCCGCCGTTGGACTGCAGACCGCATACGGCGGTCGCCATTCTAGACTGAAATGGAGCTCGTGAACACAACGGAACAGAGTGCCGGTGGGGCTTGGACACGCCTTTTCCACGCTGATTGGCTAAGAGCTTAAGTATTCAGGCCAAACCTTGCAAAGGGCGTAAGTGATTGGCTACTGTGGAAAACCCTCTTCCTGGTTAATCATTATTGGGTGTAAGATTACACTGGAAAAAGTTAAAAAATAAATATCTATATTTTATTTATCTTAATTCTGTTTTTCACTTATTCGCAACAGTTACCAATTTATATTCTAAAAATGACTTTGGAGGGTTATCTCTATCACTTCTTCTTCTTTTTTTTCAAAATATCCTTTCCTTTCAAAATAAAGCATCTTGGTAAAAAGTTTTATTTGATTATACTACAAGTATACTCAATGTGTACTAAATTACTTTTTAACTATATATCGTAAACTTAAAGATATCATATTTTTCCCTCATTTGACAAATGAAAAGAGTCTGAATAAGTTAGACAGTGATCTGAAGAAGTATTCATTTAGTGTATTTAATTCATTATATATTCATGCTCCATAGTATTTTTACTATTCTTACACTCAAGTAAACTAGAAAAAAAATAACCTTCAAGTGTACTACTTTTTGCTAGAGGACACCTCTATTTTCAGTTCCTGTAAATTGCGTATATGCTTTCATTTTCTTAATTATACTCTTCTGGATGATTGGTACAAACAAGTATGGGTGTTTATGCTGCCATTTTATGAAAGTTTATGATTAGAGGCTTTATAAGAAAAAATACAGGTAACAAACCTGAGCAAAAAATGGTACACTTGAATTTCATTTTTTTACATATGCTTGAGTATAAGTATGGCAAGTATACTACAGACAGTGGATGTGTAATGTAGAAAGTATACTAACTGAATACTTCTTAACTAAATTGCAATATTCTAAGATTATAATGTACTGTAGTTTATAGTAGGGCTGAGCAGCATCGAATGTTTAATATCATGATATTCATTGGGGTTTTTTTCCATTTCAGGCAACAACGAAATATAACACGATTAAAAAAAACTGTATCAAGTTTGAATGGTCTCTGGTTCAAAAGGAAAGATTTTATCATCAGAGAGCTGTTTATATCTAAATATGTATTTCCTAACATACTTTAGACATAACAGATGCACTAAAGGACACAATGCAACTTTTTTTTTTTTTGGTTACCAATAACGGTATAGATGTTAACAAGCTGAAAATGAAAAACGGTAGAGGAAGAGAGAGCAACAGAAATTTACCAAAAGGAGGGCTGATAAACACGACTAGTTTGATGCAAACATTTACTTCACCAACCCTGTAACTTTTACTCACAAAGAGGAGAAAATGCTCTCAACTGGCTAGTATTAATTTTGTGATTTCAAAATAAAAGTCTATCTTGACAGATTAATTTTTCTATTGAGAAAAAGTTCTGTCGCGATATATTTTTATCGTTTTACTGCTCAGCCCAAGTTTATAGTACATGAAAAGGAAACTTCAAGTATACTGCCTTGTTTTTATTATAGAGACTAAGTATACTTGTAATACAATTGAATAGAGTACTTTCTGCAAAGTGTCAAACCGATATATAACAAAATTGTTAGTAAACTAGAGTGGAACATATTTCATGGGAATGGGTAGTTGGGTATTAAATAGTAATGGAGCAGAACTAAATAAACAAGTTTATCTTCTGAGAAAAAAATTGAAAAATCAGTGAGGGGAAATGGCTTGAAGGACAAATGGAAACAAAAGTAAAAGTACCGTACAGGTGTGGATTTAGTTATGTTCCAAACAACCGATTTCAGGGAAACATTGCTCTTTATTTCAGCAACAACATAATAACACGGTGTTCACCTTCATGTTTGTTCTTCCTTTGAACAGTCTGGCTTGACCAGCTTAAGGCTTTTTGATTCCAGCTTTGTGTCTGAGGTGCAGCCATGTTTGATTCCTGCCACAACACGCTCTTTTATGGTACCGGATGGACTCAAACTGTTGGCACCATAAACAAAACCTCTTCTGGCTTTTTTTTTTCTTTTGTATTTATTAAACTATAACAGGAAATGGCAAATTTGCTTTGTTGGCCACAAATCTGGACTAAAAGGAGTTTACCACAAAAATGCAAAATCGGTGGAACTAATTGAGTCAAAAGCACATAGCAGGACCGTATTTTGTACCCATATGTGAGTAGACATACACGAAGACAACACCCATTCACCCATTGATCCTCTTGTGAATACTTCCTAAAAAAAAAAAAGACCTTTATTCTGAAAGGTAAGAATGATCTTCATGACAGCTCAGAATTGTTTCAAGAACTTCTTTTGGAAACTGATTAAAGCAAAAAAAAAAAATTATATAAGGTTAAAAAAAGATTTCTTTGCCAATTCTACTACTTAAAAAAACACTATCTCCCTTTTAAAAATTAAATAACACATTTGCAAATCTTTATATGTAAAAAAAAAGCAGACGTAAAAAATAAAATTAAAAAGCACCTCAACCCTGTACTATCAATAATATCTAGGCTATAGTCTCGGAATGTGCAGATATTTCCTCATTTGACAGTAGGAATGCATTAGACAGGGATCTGCAGTTTACACTCATTT
Source organism: Oryzias javanicus (assembly GCA_003999625.1). Lineage (NCBI taxonomy): Eukaryota > Metazoa > Chordata > Actinopteri > Beloniformes > Adrianichthyidae > Oryzias > Oryzias javanicus. The sequence continues at coordinate 23,880,569 of CM012443.1, forward strand.
ACACATAATCCTGCTGCTTTTGTTGCATAAGGTGGTCAAATTCGGATACTATGAAGTCCAAAGTACTCCATAAATGTGATGGAAAACACAAAGAAGTGCATAAACATTCCAGAAGAGGGATTTTTCTTTTCTTTTTTTTTTGTTAAAATAGTACAAAACCATACCCCTAAAAAAACAGACTGAATGTAAACACACCAAATTCTAGTCATTTTCTGTGTATAATTCAAAAACAAAAAAGATATGGCAAGAGTTTCATAAATCCCAGAAACAGCATGAAATTTCTTGAGAAACCTCAATCAAACATAAAAGTTTGTACATTCAACTCAAAAGTTGCTTTAAACTGCCCTCTCAGGTTGAAGTGCCTTCAAAGCCCCCTTCAAAATAAAGCTGCGGAAAGGTTTTCTGAGCAGAACGTCCTGTTTGTGTTCTCGTGGACGCTTTGAAATCACGGCGCGGCGACATCTTTGACTCCCACACCAATCCGTGATGTTCTAGCTGCCATAAATAATAACGAACAATGAAGGTTTGTCTGGACAGAACCCCCCCACACACACACACACATCTGCTTATGATTGATAACCTCCTCACCTCTATCTGTCTGTTTGTGCTCCTCTGAGATCACAAGACGACTAGTGTACATCCAACTGCCATTTGTGCCACATCATGACCTGAGAATTGATACAGAAACCAAAATATGCACCACAGCTTCGCATATATCCTCTCACTCTGTCAGTAAAATAAAGAGACCGCATCTCTATTTTTCCCCCAAGCTCGTATCGGACAGGACAAAGCAGATCTGCAAGACCACTTCTCCCGCCATTTCTCTTTTTGGCGGGATATCTGTGTGGCACCAAGTCACGATGCTTTCTGTCGGTCACACCGTGGTTTCGTACTCCATCACTTCTTTGGGTGTGCCCAGACATCGGTACTGAATCCTTGGTGTGACTGGAGCAGCTTTCTCAAGCACCAGAATGGTTTTACGCAGACGCCGGTCGATGAAATGAGCGTCCCAGGCCGGGTATCTCTTCCTGGGTAAGTCTATTCGGATGACGGGCCCCTCTGTCCTGGGTTTGAGGTTAGGTACTGGGGGCTTGACCCCCCTGGGAGGTCTGACCTTAAACACATCCCATCCTGCTCCCTGTCTGACCCTTTAGTCCTCTGCAGGGTTCTGGGGGGGCTGCTCACCAGATCTGGGGGAAGGCTGGACGCCGGGGAGGCCAGCAGCTCCACAGGCACTTCTTTCTCCACCGTGTAGCTCCACCCCGAGACGGAGCCATCGGGGTGCAGGAGACAGTAATACACGAACATAAAGAAGGTGCCCAGAGCGTAGCTGCTGGCCACCACGCACACCATCATCACGGCGTAGAAATCCGAGTTGCCGTGGCGATCGGTACCGCGCCGGTAGAGGTACCAGATGGTGGTGAGGGCCACGTTCTCGACGAACACCGTCACACTGTAGATCAGCAGCCTGCAGTGAGTGCGCCCCTCCCTGACGCTGAACCAGCAGAAAACGTAGATGATGCCCACCATCATGTTGTAGATGATCTCCTCCCAATTTGACATGCAGAAGTCCGTCTCGCCTTGAATGATCCAAAACGTCATGATGCACCAGTGGGCCACGATGAAGATGCCGAAGTAGAGCTGGAACACGGAGGCGAACAGGGCGAAGGCCAGCGTGCGGGCCGCGATGGTGAACAGGTGCCACAGAATCTGAACGATCACGGCTTTGTAGGTCATGGGAACCTTATCGTCCCGGGAGTCCCTCAGGACTTTTTGATAAGATGAGATCATCCAGGCGAGGGATATGAGCGAGGCAGAAGCAGAAAGCCCTAAAGGGACAGGAGAGAAGAGGAAGATGAGATGAATGGAGATGGTAGTTGAGTAACTAGAAAGGTTGCATAACTAGTGTGAATGCTTTTCGCTGAGAGTAGTCGCTGAAGATACTAAAGTATTTTGCTGAAAATGGTGACACAGTTTTGGAGAAAAGTATTTGCAAAATGTAAAATTTCCTAAAAGACTGGAAATTTTGCTAAAGAACTATGAAAGAGCACTGAAGTTGATCTAAATTTCTGAACAATTTTGTAGTAAAATTGCTTAAAAATCCCTAATACATATATTTAATGTTTGCTTAAATGGGAGATAAACTCCAAATTAGCCTAAAAATATCTTAGGAGATGCCAAATTAGCCAAAAAAAAGCTAACTCATTGCCTAAATACTAGCTAAACTCCAAAATAGTCTAAAATTCCTCAATAGACTAAATTGGTAAAAAATGTTAGCCTGTTGCTAAAATAGAAGCTAAACTCCAAATTAGAATACAAAAACCTAAGTAGATAAGACAATTAGAACCAAAACTTAGTATGTTGCTAAAATACAAGCTAAGATTGAAATTAGCCTATAAAAACCTCAGTAGATAACAAATTAGCCAAAAAAGTTAGCATGTTAGCTAAACTCCAATTTTTTTGAAGTTACTATAAAATATGAAAACATAGCCCATGAATATTTGTAAAGGCTTGTTGCCAATCTACTTAAAATGTTAGAATTTGAAGACTATGTGGCATATTTTGCTTAATATTTCAAAAACGATAAAGTTTATGAATACCAAAAATATAAGCAGTAATGTTCTGAACGAGTTGAATGTTTTGATACCAAGATTGCTGAAATCGCTGAAAGTGTGATTGAGTTTTTACGGGCTGAAAAACATACTTACTATAGTGTGAATGTTTACTAAGTATTCACACAAAATTATTCTACTTTTCAGCTTTAAGTGTAACCTATAAACGAGGTGAGCTCAGTGACACAACTCCGGGTGATCCATTTCTGACGATGAAGGCTGAGGAATTTTTTTTTGGGAGGGGGACTCACCCTGGAGGGGTAGGACCTGACTGGTGTGGACCATGATGCTGAGTTGCAGCACCAGCTGAGGCGCGCTCTTCAGGAAGGACTCCAGCAGGCGCAGCATGCTGATATCTGCACTCTCAAACATCATGCGCCAGTAGTAGTGCCTGCGCTCCGGGTCTCCGTGCCAACGGCTCTGGACCCCCAAATACAGGGCGTGGACGTACCTGTACATAAACGGCAGACTTGTTTACCCTAAAAAATGTTCAGGAAGCCTCAAAGCTGATAAAATTTGTGTTTTTAAACGTTCTTGTAGCATTTTTTGTTTGATAATGGAGGACACACATGAAGAAAACTAAGCTTAAATTCGATTTTTAACTATTTAGATAAAAAAAATACAATTAGAAAAAGCTTGTAAGTGTGACGTATAAGCTACAATCAGTAGCTCCATGCTCAACTCCATTCTGATGCGTCCCCTAGCAGACAAATAGTCCGAGCTGCTCAAAGCTGTACAGCTGGATAGCTCCAATTTTGCTCGCCATTTTTGTTGCACCAAAAACGTTGGGGTTTGGGGTTTAAGCTAGCAGGAGAACATTTAAGCAGATGGATATTGTGAGGGGAGAATATTGGTAATTTTTACTGAATTCCGGCCTCTCTGCAGAAACTATGTCCTGGAAAATGACACACGGTTTTTTATTTTGACTATAAACAGTATAATCATAATTAGAAGACCACTGGGAATGCTTTTACAATAGATCAAAAGATAATTAGAGTTTGTATCCCAGGATTTTTCAAATTATGTGAGGTTCTACAAGACAAAAAACTGATTTTAATCTTAAATCACTGTTTGATCTAGATAGGGGAAAACACCGGTTCTCAGGGAGGACTGGAGCAATAAATGCCCGTAAATGCCTCAGCGGAGAGAGTGTCATATAAAGCTCAAGTCGAGAGGCCCACTGAGAAACTGTGTAACCCTTTTTGTTCTGGTTTCCACCAAGAAAAACTGTCTAAGGGATGCACATATGCAGAAGACAAAAAGACTGGGGGAAAAAAAGCTGTGTATCGAGGGGGAGCATCTCTCAGGAGGTTATAGAGTACACTGTAACACAACCCCACATCATGGGAGCTCACATTCAGCTCAGGTAGCCATCTTCAGCTGATCCCTGATCACCTGATGAAGCGCATATCAGTGACAGATCGCTCCGGGGTTAACAGCTGAAGGTATGGAACACTGCTAATCCTCTTAACTCAACGGTGACGCTTACACGCAAAATCTTTTGTATAGTAGTTAACGGTTGAAAAGTAACAAAAAATCAAGGAAAATAAACACTGGAGCTCTGGTGTTTAAGGGTTAAAGCAGAATCCATCAACGTTCTTTCAGGTTTACTGATCTATACTGTCCATATCTAACCTCATTGAGGCTTTTCTAATGATTAATCTAAAATATGTTTATATGGACGAGCCATAAACATTTGAACAGACACCAGAAACCCTTTTAACGTGTATAAATATTAAATTATTCATACTTAATCTCCTTCAGTCAGGTCATTCTTTTTCTGAATGGTGGCTGATTGTTTTCTCCAGATGAATGACCTATAAGCCTGTGTGGGGCAACAGGAAATGGGTGGAGTCAAAGTCTCCCATTCCAGGCAAATCATATAAAAAGACAATTGAGTTCTTCCAGAAATCCTGGGTTTCATTGCTTTAGGGCAGGGGTGTCAAACACACGCACAAGGGGCAAAATCCAGAACACACCTTAGGTCGTGGGCCGAACAGGGTAAACATTTATTAAACACTCTAAAACTACATTTTTAAAACTACAAAACTGTAACTTTTAAACATAGTTATGAACTATATACAGCATTACCTTCGATAATATTTGTGTGAATGCTGTAAGCTGAATTTGGGCACTAAAGATGCTAGTGCTGGTAGCTGAAGATGCTGAAATTGATAGCAAAAAAGCTGAAGCTGATACCCAGCAACAATATTAGCTAAATGTCAAATTAGCTTAAAAAAATGAAAGAAAAAACAATATTTGTCATAACAGCTATCATGTACCTGAAAAATAGTTATACTTCAAAATAGCCAAAAAACTGAAAATAAAAAACTAACAGCTAGCGTGTAATTATTAGCCTAGCTCCAAAACAGCCTAAAAACTTTGCTTGCATGTAGCTAAAATATTAGATAAAATACAAAATCGCTAGAAAATCTTAGTAAATGCCAAAATAATTAAAAAAAAAAAAAAGCAGAATGCCAACTTTTAAAACTTCAAAACATAAATATGAATAATAAAAAGGCAGGAATATAATTACCTGAATAAATCCACTTAAACCTTTAATAACTTTCAATATTTTACAGTCTATAAAAAATTTATTCTCTCAAAATTATACAAGACAGAAATAAGCACAAGATAAGATGCGCCATTAATAACAATAACATAAAATGATCAGAAGGGGCCGAATATAATCACCACGAGGGCCGGATCTGGCCCCCGGGCCGTGACTTTGACACATGTGCTTTAGGGAGTGGTTGTTGTGTGTAAGTAGCAAAAGACTTGCTGACCCCAACAGAAGGAGACTCACCTCCAGACCTGAGCCAGCTGAAAGATGTGAATGACGGCCTGGAAGACCCACATGAAGGCTCTGCAGCAGCTGCGGGCTCCTCCCCCGGTGGCCGGCCCTGACAGCACGGCGGCCGCCACCGCTCGGCCAGCGCCCCGCTCGCCGCCGCTGTCCTTGGTGCTGAAGTTGCTCTCCTCCGCTCCCGACGCGGCCACCACCGCGGCCGCCGCCGTGCCGCTGACGCTCTCCGAGAAGTCGAAGGCGAACCATCGGAAGCTCAGGACCTGCACCACCACGGACGGGACGATCACAAAGACCAGAGTCAGCGCGAAGCACCAGTACTCCCTCCGGAGGTAGTAGTCGGCGGCCAGCCACAGGTCTGAGGCCCCGTCCCAGAAGAACACCAGCAGGGCGCCCAGCGTCCAGCAGCAGTCCGGCAGGGTGTAGCGCTGCTCGGGCACGCGGTCCTGCGGAGGCCGCGGCTCCGACCTGGGAGAGCTCTGAGGCGGGTTTTCGTTTCGTAGAGAGACGGGAGCACCATCAGATTTCGCGGCCATGTTTGTTGTAGGGAGGAGGGTCGGAGATGGTGGTGGGGGGGGAGGGGGGGGGGAGAGGGAGGGGACAGGAACTGGAGGGGGGTCATCAGTAGGGCTGAGAGAAACGGTTCGATTCGATTCCAATTTTTTTTTCGATTCTTCAATTTAATTGGATCTGAGTTTACACATTTACATACTATTTTTTTTTTAAGAAATACATTAATAATCTATATATGTTTTAGATATATTTATATTAATCTGATTCAGTTCACATATTGTAAAACTTATTGGTGAAATAATGAGAATGTTATCAGCATACAGTGTTACATGGAGAAGCTCATTAACACTGTAAACACTTTTCTCCTGGAGGGGCGTTTCAGTTTGGCCACTAGGTGGCGATCGCACTATTTTATTACACCTAATTCCAGAAGAAGAAGAAAGTATGACCAAAAAACTATTTTATACCACAAATAGTTACTTTGGAAAATATTTTATTAAAAGAGTTTGGAAAATAAATGCCTGTGAGCTTATAAAGATATTCAACTAAGCATTAAACGTTAGCATCAAGGTATAATTTAGCTTTATGTGCTAAACCGGTCAATATATTTATGAATCGATTATCGATCTGTTAAGCTTAAATTGATTCAAATCGGTTTTATCAACCCAGATCTGCTGTCATAGGATCAGTCGACCTATAGTTTGGTTTCTATGGAGATGGTTTACTCTCCTCCTCATTGACTGTAGAAGATTCCTCGGCTCAGTGAGAAGTTCTTCATCATAACCTACAAGTTTGAAACCAATGAACGTGGAGGATCTTGCATTATTTAGTCTGCACCTTCTTCTTAGGTGGATTTATTAATAATAAATGCATAACCATAGTGACCTTTAGAATCATCCGGCTAGACTGGATCTGTCTGATAAATTAGTAGGGGTGTAAAAATTCATTTTAACGGTTCAATTTATTAATTTGTGGTTGCCGATGCGATTCGATATTCATTTTGAACGATCCGATTCACTGACCTAAAATGGATCCAGGACATATTTAGCCAAAAATTCCACCAGTGTGACTCACAGATAAATACCTGGTACTGAAAAGTTCAGGTGAAGTTTACCGTATTTTACCACCACAATGATGGATTGATCATTTTTTGCTGCCATTACATGTGTTGTCCACCGTTATGTCACCTGGTCATTTTTATGTTATAGTGAAATAAACCTATTCCCCATTAATCCAAAGAATATTTTCCAAAATTGATATATTTTGTTTTAAATATATTTTATAATCCATGTCAATTTGATGAACAATTTGTCTCAAACACATCGATATGGTAGGATTTTAGGATATATACATATATAATCGTGGAGTCTTTCAAATTCCTTGGCGTGCACATCTTCACAGACCTCTCCTGGAAAACCAACCTCTCTGCACTGGTCAACACCTCTCGCTGCCTCAATCGAGCCAGAAACATTCTGAAGGACCGCACACACCCCTGACTCTCAACACAATACTGAATACAAACTTTGTATTTATGCTGTTGTTACAACGAACATAAATGAACTATTGTTTGTTTTACATGAATAAAACACAGAAAAAACATTTTTTTTTAAGTTTTGGAAGATGTTCTTTTCAAAAGTAAAAGACACCCTGGCACATATGATCATCTCAATGCATGAAAAAGTAGAAAGTGTGATGTCAGCAGTGATTAAATAAAAAGTTATTTTCACTTGTTGGTGCATCTCTGCCAGAAATGTAAATCTAACAAACCAGGACAGGATGCACAAAAATGTGTCAAAATGTTTCAGCTCTTCTTGTGATCTGCATTGTCCTCCATCTGTTTGTAAATGAGTTAAAGTCTGAGTTAGTTTATTTTTCATACTTTCTCAAATCTTACTTTATAGTTACTTTTTAACATTTAGAAGGTAAGAGTCATATGCGGCTCCAGACCCGACATAGACCATCTGACACTTGGACATTCCTCTGCAGCTCTTGCACATCTGTCACATTCTGTATAATTTCAGATTTTTGCACATTTATCTGAAACTTGGTGGGTTTTTTCTATTTATCTTTAATTGACCGTCCAGATTGGAGGGAACTGTACCTGAATTTCATTGTACCAAGTAAAATGACAACAAAATAGTAAAGTATAACAAAAATTTAGCATAAAATTGCACTTCTGAGTGTTTATAGAATTTCCCTGTGGGGATAAATAAAGAACACTTTTACAATAAATAAAAAGATGATTAGAGTGAGTCTTTAAATGTGCATACTGATGCATTATAGGTAAATTACTCCAATATATTAAGAGATGTGTCTAAATATTCATTTAGAATCCAAGAATAAATGAGTTTGTCCTAAGAAATGTTTGAGTTATACATTCAAATTCATCATTCTGTGTTCGTGTCCAGCTCAAACTCTGGGATTTTCTTTCAAATCACGCTGGTTTAAATTAAAGCTGCTTTTATTTTGAAAAACATAAGTGGTTTTAAAATTAGTCACAACTTCCTCCAAGACTTCAACTGGCATGTATTTAAAGCCACCGTCAATAATGACAACAGAAAAAGAAAATAATGAAAATGTACTAAAATTTAATCATTCATAAAAGCTGGAAAAATCTGTGACACAGCAACAAGAAGCAATATTAGAGGTGGTTTAGTACAATTTATCATTTCAGCCTCAAGACAAATCAGAACACCCTTTGCCCCCATCGGTCTATAAAATACAAATTTACTTAACTTTATTATGCAAAAATGGAAGAACAATATATTATGGGGAAATATGGAAGGCTTGCAGCTGTCATTATAAAACAAAGTCACTTAGGAAAGATGTTATCAATGCACATCCTTGTAAGGAGGAACCAGTAAAGTATAGACAATGACACGTCTTCGTTGACACCGTTAGTGCAGAAATGTACAAGAAGACGACCTTTTCACTTTTCAAAAACATATCGTCACAATATGTCAAAGACTGATATTACTTTGAATAAAACGTTTTAGTTCCCATACATGGATTGAAATCCACAGTCTATGCTTTCACATAAGACGGTTTCCAGAAGAAAGACACCTTGGATAAGAACAACAAAAGTAAAGAACAGAAATGAGAAACTGTTGTCACCGAGCCGACTGTACAAATTTCTTTGTCATTAAAAAGCAGAGAGGTTCTTAAAGAGTATGTGCCGTGTCTTGCGAGTGGTGAAGTTTCCGTCGGCCTGTTTCAAAACGCTCTGGCGAGGACTTGGAATGCTGGCACCATCCATTGGGAAACAGTAAATCATCACATGTTTCTGCACGTTGAAGAAGAATGCAGGACAGTTTGTTAGGAATGAATACAACGATGACTACAGCACTGTTTGGGTGGAGCTAAAAACACTTTAGCTGGAGGCCATTAATGCATTAACTCAGAGACATATTTGAGATGTTAGCTCACTTTATTAATAGTAAGATGAGTTTTTCCTATTTTGTAAATAAAACTTTATTTGTAGAACTTGATTAAGATATCATGTGTTTGTAATAATAAATAGATTCCCTTAAAAGTCAAGAAGAGGGTCATTTATATGGACACAATTGGAATATGTTGATTAGAATTTGCTTATTAAGACAAACATTCCCCAAATTGACTCCTAAAGACTAACTCCAAAGAAAATCAAGTTTTAACATGTTCTGGTGGTATTTTTCTCATAATAGAGAACATATATGAAAACATCAAGATTAAAACTGCATTACTGAGTACTTCTTTATTCAATCGTGTTGGATCAGGAACAGATGAAACCGGATGTTTGAAAGCAGTCGGGTTTATGACACGGTCAGTGATGGGACACTTCTAAATCTTTCACTTGCAAATAGATTCATTCATGTCTTTATTTTCTTCATCTGAGCTTCCATCTGGTTCTAGACTGTACGCCTGGATAGTTCTGATATTTCTCTTTTAGCTACGCTAATGCTAGCACAGGCATGTGAGGCGTTTGTTGCTGGTGGAGAGTTTAAACAAAAACTAATTTTTAATGAGCTCCATATGCTCTGTAGAAAATGTCTTAAAAAACGACACAAGCTTTTAGATTTTAGCTTTAAAAAAATAACCAAACAAACCCAGCATATTCATAATTAAAAGACTACAGGAAACGATTTTACAATAGAAATTAAAGCATTTTTAATAACACATTTGGAATATATGAGATAATGTTCCCAACATTCTGATGTGACACGTCTTTAAATAAAACAACTGTTTTTTGTTCTTTCCTATCCTCCTGTCTGGCAGTGATGCAAATGTGTCCTCTATGGGGAACATTTCTAAACCTGAATATCTCCAGACAACTGCATTGTATCTGAATTACCTCCTTTTAGCATCTACAGAAGACATTTGGGATTTTTCAATAAAACAAATTTGAGGGAGTGGAGCTCTGGGAATTGTAGTTTTTGGTGGATTTAAAAACTATTTTTTCTCTGGTTTATTTTACATCAAACCAGGGAGAGAACTCACATACATTAAACAAAGGATGACTGTCGTAGGTATTTTCTCTTTTATACAAAATAAACTTTTTAAATATTCTCAGTGACCACTAACATGAGAAACTGTGGTTTCACATTTCAGCTGCAGGTGGCGTCAGATTCCTTACCAATAAAAAGTAAATAATTTAATAAATCTTCAGGTGTTGACATGTATCAACCTGTTTTATTGTCCTCTATATTTCCTCATTAATTCACATCAAAACTGATTATTTTTTTTTTTACTTTACAATCAAAACAAGTGATTATAGTCGATTAATACCATTCTTCTGAGTTGTGAAATTCAATATCATTCCAGGAAAAGGTTCTTCATTATTGCCACTAATTGCAGGCCCAAACTGTAATTATTCCTGAGCAGCTGCAGGTCAGCAAACGTCTGGAATAAATTGAGCTCCTTCGCTCACCTGCCTGGAGCAACTGTGGGTGGCGGTCTTAGAGCAGCGTGCAGCCAGACTTCTTTTTCGGCTTCCTTTCGAGCGGAGATTTTTTGTTGATCTGTCGCACCAAATCATAGAAAATCTGCAACAGAGGGACGAGGTGAAGAGGACGAGAACATTTCACATCAGCTGCACATTTCCCAAGAGAAGAGCTCCACATATGGAAAAGCTTGTGCTCAGGCTTTAAAAAGTCAGAGGACAGATGATCTCTGGTGAACCCTGAAGCTGTGAAGATTTATGAATTAAAAAAAAAGAAAACTTAAAAATGCGTTTTTGTTTACATTAGTGCTGAACTTGTTTGATCAACATTCATCCTTCACTGCAAACAGAGTAAAATACGAGGACGTGAAACTCACCTCATTAACGTTGATCTTTGATTTAGCTGAAGTCTCTAAAAAGGCACAGCCGTTCCACTGACGGGACAGATTCTGCCCCTGCTCCTTCCCAACCACGCGCTCATCTTCCAGATCACACTTGTTCCCCACCAGGATCATGGGAACCTGAATGAGAGAAGGAAATTGTCAATATGAAGTTGGATTTTATAGTCACAGAATGGCCTCCAATGACGGTTTTGGTGCCTCAAAAAAAGCTTAATTCAATTGGTTTGATGTTTTAGGTCAGGATTCATAAAAAGACTGAACAGCTGAGCTCTGATATCACAGTCTTAGACTTAAAGTATGTCCTTTTGCTATGAAATGAAAATTTAGAGTGTATTGAGAATGGAAACGTTTGTTGATCTGGACCAGGTCCACTTCACTCGAGTCCTGAATCTCACATTTGCTCTGTATTCAGACTGCCTTTCAATCAGACATTTCTGCTCCGGATCAAAGGTTTGTAAACAAAACCACGTGACTAAAGACCTCTTCAGTCATTGGACAGGAATTACTATTCCGGAGAAGCACTGAGAGAAGGAACAATGGAAGTCCTATGCTTTATAATCTTTGTTCACTTATTCAAACCTTAGATTTTGCTGACTACTTTTGAACATCTGTATCAACACCAGGTTCAACACTTTTGCTACTTTAGAACAGTGCAGGCATGCTGCAAGACGTCAGTTATGAAGGTACAATGATCAGTGATTATGACAAAGATTGTTGGGGAAACAGGTTGAGAATCAGTGTGTATCATGTTGAAAGTTGTTTTGATGAGGCTGCATTCATCAGACTATATTTCAGTGAGATGCTGTGACTCAACTGTTGCTTTTTTATTTTTCGTGGTTCATCATTTCTACTGTTTACATCCTGTAAACCCCAGCTATGGTGGCCATTTTGGTCCAGTTGTTCCACTCTGAGCATGGAGCCTATTCAGACTGAGGAAACTCAGAGCAAACCGGAGCTCTGTCAGATTGGAAACTAACCTAGACCACCTTTAAGGATGGGTGTGAGCGCGGTTCCTGGTCCCGGACCAGGAAAATTTGTTCCAGATTATTTGGGGAAAGAAACTCTGGCTCACTTTAAACAAACCAAATTTGTCGAATGTGAATGCACCCTTAGATTTTTCCTATGTATTCTCTGGATATGTGATTGTCTGCTTTGAGCTGAAGCTTCTTTTTCTCTGCTGCGATTATCATTCAGAAGAACAACAGGTGCCTTCAGTCTATTCTTCCTCCACAGAATTACATCAATAACATTGATTATGAAAACGCTTCACCAGGTAACAACACTCATCTCTAAAGTGCTACCAGGAAAAGTTTTCTGTCATGTGTGCTCATTTGTATAAGATCTTAAGGCGGTGAGCTCATGTTTGTACAACAGGTGAACAGCATTCCTATAGATGACTCAGCAGTTTCACCTATGGGGATGTCTTGTTTAACAGCAAATCTTTTGAAGTTAGCTTTACTGTAAACCATTTTGTCCTTAAAGAACATGAAACTAGAGCTTTTTAGACAGATCATGTAAATATTTTCCACTTATTTCAGTTAAATTAAGCTTTAATGTACATGATTTGTTCAATTAAACCCGCCCTGTGAAATCACAAGGCCATCAAATGCAGCACATCCTTCCAGTAAATAGAGACCTAAGAACGAGGAAGATGACATCGAACACACACATCTCTACTCTCCTAAACATGAAGAGGAGCTGTATACACAAAGCATTTTTCTGTAATGTTGTGACATAATTACTGACTAATAAAAGCATGTTTCTACAGATCTGCAGAGGGTGAGTCACATTAAACGTTGATCATATTTTTCTAGTGTTTTAACCCTTTTAACACAGGAGATGTCACCAGCCACACCTAAATAATACAGCCTCTTATGCAGATGAGCCGATTCTGACGAGGACAAAAGCAGCTCTGAAGAAACCGCTCGACTTAGGTTGATTATGTAAACGGTAAAAAAATTTACGGTAGTTACTACGGTGGGTGTTAAAGGTTTAATACTCATGGATGTTTGATCATCAGGAACCTGATTGCAGCAGGCTTAATGAGAATTATCAACAAGCTCCAGACTATAAAGTCAGGTTTAAAAAGTTTGAAGTAAATTGAAATTATGCAATAATTGGGATCTAAAAACAGCACGTCGAAAAGTAGATGCATAAATGAAGCTATTGGCCTAGAAAACGGTGGACTTTATTTCTTTCAGTTCCTCTATAATCAAGACCACATCTGCAAATGTTGATCTGCCCTTCACTTCTCCTTTGAGCTGCTTAAACACAGAAGTCTTTACTTGAAAGTGTGAAAAAATATCAATCAAAAAGGAAAAGAAAATGATAGAATCATTTACTAGAAATATTTCCAGAACATTTTAAATAACATTTAGTGCCTCTTAGCTACAGTTAATGTTCTGAAAAACTGTAAGTTCTTGGTCAGGAAATAGTCTCAGGGCCACAACTTGTTTTAAGGAGACATTTTTGAACAAACCGATTTGACCTGATCTGATAGTCGACTTCCGTGCGTCTCTGCAGCTCTGCGCTAAGATACATAAAGGCCAGATTCAACTCTGGAGGGACTGAGTCATAGATGTTTGAATAAGACATTTGCAAATGAGGAAGTCGTGTTACACAAGGTACAAACAAGCAGAGTGATCCGCATTTTAAGACTTTAAATAATTATAAATACAAAGCAACACAGACAGAAACTCCACCTATAGTCATAGTTCTGAATGGCAGATTGGCTTCTCCGATCCAGTCCGATTTCTTATGTTAAAGGCTCAAATCCTCACACAGCGTTGAGGAAGACTGTCATATAAATATTTGAGACATGTTAATCAAGCAATAAATAGTATTGTGACTGTGAACATGGCTGTGGTGACACTGACTAAATCTCACATTGTGGCTCTGTTGGTAAATCTTGAAGCGGCCATCCGTGTTCATTTATGAATAAAAAAAAACAATAATGACGGGATGTTTCAAGAGTCTCAAGGGAACATTTACTTAAAGACAAATCCCAATGAAAATAGTTTTGTGTGTTTCAGACATGTTCTTGTAGAATTGTTCTCATAGTAGGGGACGTATATAATAGAATTTACAATTAAAAAGGTGTTTGAGGTTTTTTTTAAACTAATTTTAAGAGTAGATATAAACCGGATGCTTAAAAATGCTCAGACTAATGATGCTACTAGTGAAATGGGCGTGTCAAAGTCTCCCCTCCCCTGCATGCACTCTGGACCTGAGCGGTCCAAAGTCAGGCGGAGGCTGCTTAGGCAGAGACATGACAAGCGTTCAACACCCGTGCTGTAGCAAATTGTGCTGCCGGCTCAAAACTGTACAACTGGATTGATCCAAATTTGCTTGCTGTTATTTTTGCACTTCTAATGTTACCTTATACCTATAAGCTCGCGTGAGGATGCAAACGGAACTGTATTTCCAATGAGCTACTGCTGCGGAGCATAAAATACATGTGTCTTTAACAACAAAAGCTTCTGGATTTTGGAAATTAAAACTTCATAATAATAAATAAAAAAATCACTGGGAACAATTTTACACTAGACAAAAATTACACTGGAGTGGGACTATAAGGACTCTTACACTAAATAGGTTTAGCTCTGTCAGGTAGTTACAGCGTAGAAAAAAAATAAATAAAAGTCACAGCTACATTTCTTTTGTTTCACTTTGATACACTGCACTGTAGACAGCAGATCAAAGCCATAGAAATATCACAGTTCCGGCTGGTTTGGAGGCTGTTGTGTCTAAAAACACCAGAGAGAAGGGAGGAGGGAAAAGAAAAACTGGGCGCTGTCACAGACATTTCACAACTAATTCAGTCATTCAAACTTCCACTATGAGCCTATTTTTTTAACTTCAATTATTTTTTTTTTACTTGAAATGTTCACATCTGACCAGAAGTTAAGTAATTAGTGAGGTCATAACCTCACTGGTTGCTTAACTTCTGGTCTGCAGCAGCTAATTGTGGGTCCCAGTCAATATGCGTATCTGCAGCGATGCTTGAGGTTGGCTCGCTTTAGTTTAACCAATCTCTATACAAATACGCACACCACACCAATTCCACAAGTTTAAAACTAGTAACTGGGGAGTCAAACAAAGAGGGGTCTTGTAGTCAATCTGAAAAAGCTCCTAGAATTTCAAAATCACCAAACTTTGTTTTAAGAACAAAGGAGATTCTTTGCATAGTTTCTTAAATCGCATGCAATTGAAAGCCAGAGCATGAAAACAGATACATTTGTTATAAATAGGGATTCTGAAGAATATCATTAGGCATAAACAGTTTCATTTATCCCATTTAGCTAAATAAACCAGGAGTTATAAACTACTTTGATTTATAAACAGTGTGTTCTGTGTCCTGATTGGCTGTCGATATTGTCAATCAATCTCTGTGCTGTTTCCTGAATAGATTCTGTACAACTTAGTAAATTTACATAAATCTTTGACCAATAGGAGAGTTTTGTTTTCATTCCATAATATTGGGCAATTTTTATAAAAATGTTTGAACTTAAGAGTTTAAACAAGACAGAAAAGCGTGAAAATCTAAGAAAATGTGCAAAGTTTGCATTGAGGGGTTTTACAGCCTAAAAACATCTATAGTCCAACCTCAGATTCCACTTATGGGCTATTTTTAGAACATAACTCCTGCGGTAACCGAGGAACGCTGCACCATATTTTCTCAAATGATTTCTAAAGATCTGCACTCACATCCTCCGTGTCCTTTACTCGCAGGATCTGCTCCCGGAGGTCCTGTAGGTCGTTAAACGTCGACTGTGCTGTAATGGAGTACACCAGAGCAAAGCCTTGTCCGTTTTTCATGTACAGGTCCCTCATAGCCGTGAACTGTTCCTGCAGAACCACAGAGTCCAAATCATCAGTAATCTGCTGCAAAGATCACCCAAAACCAGATCTGTGTTTGCTGCAGCTTACTGTTCCAGCTGTGTCCAGGATTTCAAGCATGCACTGCTGCCCATCAATCTCCACTTGCTGCTCAAGAAAAAGAAAAAGAAAAACAAAACGAGTTTTAACAGGTTGGAGTTTTTTTGTTGATTACATCACTAATGTTGCTCGTATTTGTACCTTTCTGTAGGAATCTTCTATTGTGGGGTCATACTTCTCCACAAAGATGCCTTGCACAAATTGGACAGTCTGGAAAAAGCAATAAAATATTTAACTGGCAGTCCAGGATGCATCATGAGTTGGTCATAAACTCTAAGGAACTAATATTTGTTTAAGTATTCAGACAACTCTTTCCTCATATAATTTTCTGATTTGAATTGATATTTAAAAGGAGTTAAAATATTATTTTTATCAGTTATTACCAAGCACTTAGATGACAAAAAAAGAACATTCTAAAAAAGGTCCAAGTGTTGGATTGCAAATGTCGTCTGAAATACTTTTGTCTGAAGGACCAATCTGTATTTTTTTAATTACTTCTCGCTAAAGTGTTACAAGTTATGAGAAATGTGACATAAAGCTCACATTTCCTCCTTTCAACCACCCTCTTGCCATGTTTTTTTTGGTGCAAAATATACATATTTTGGACAAACATTGTTGATCAAGATCCTTAATGTTTCAGTGCAGTTCATGTATTAATTTTTCCAATGATGAACCCGGTGAATAAAAGTCCTTAAAGTTCCCCATAATTTCCTCCCCTTAAAGATCATAATAAAAAATGCAGTAGATTAAGGTTTGAGGCTCATCAGAATACTTCCATAGATTTCTACAGTCACAATGGTAAGTTCAGTGACCGCCAACAACAAAAAGCATCAGTCACTGGCAGATTTTACGTGAAAGGTCACTTATCTTACACCCACAGAAACTTTTACTATATTTTTTTCTTGTAATGCTAAATTTAAGAAAATACCAAGCCTTTCAAATTATGTTTTACCTTTATAGTTTACAAAAATCGCAAGAAATTTTGAATATTCAAAAAGTTTTAATAGTAACTTTAATATTACCCAGGAATCAGCAACAACACTGAAACCGCAATAAGGAAACTAGTGGAGTTTCAGTTGAGGTGATAAATTAGTTTATGAACTTTGGATTAAAGGTTCTGGATAAATAAAACATCAGCTGCTCCTCAAGTTCAGAAAAATAAATGTTTTTTTTTTTTTAATTAAATTTGTAGTCATGCTTGAAGCCATACAAACTGCTACTAATATTATTGAACATAAATGTGGATGTCTGACGTCTGTGTTAACCAGAACCCTAGAATACGTGATGACATGAACTCACCAGTGCAGATTTTCCCACGCCTCCTGATCCCAGCACAACCAGCTTGTATTCACGCATGGTGGGCAACTTCACTGGACCGCACAAGAGTCTGTGAAAGAACAGAGGAAGGATGGCGAAGTGAGAACAGAGCCTTCTACTACAGAACACAACAACTTCTTTCATGATTCAAACGTGCCATCTTTATTTGTTTAAAATCAGAGCACAGACAGAAAATAAAATATTTTCAGAACTTGAGTAGAAATGAGGCTTAAAAGGGAATAAGTAATAGACTAAGCTTCTTCATAGATGTTTAAACAACTAATACAGCACCTATAATCATGGAAGAAGGAATAAATATAAATTAAAGAAAAAATATTATATATTTCCTAACCTGAAGAATTTTAGGTAAATAAAATTGGAAGAAAGCAAGCAGGTTTTATCTCTTGACCCCTAAAATGTGGAATAAAACCTAAAGCTGGTGTTTCTGGCTGCAGGTAATGGTGTTCCAGAGCTACAAATAACTTCACCTCATTACAATACAGGGGAAAAGGGCCACCAAGAATGACCTATCATCAGCTTCATCAGCTCGACACACTTTCAGATCGCACACATGGCCTGGAATTAATTAGCAGGAGAGCGTTCAAGTGCGACATGCTTCACACAAAAATAGACATCTTTTAAAATCAATCAGCTGGATCCCAATTTAGGGAAAGCGTCTGTACATATAACATGAAAAACCAAAGATATCTCTTGAAATACAACAGTAATCTGGTTATTTGACAACCCAGATTACTAGAATATAAAGCTGACATCTCATCAAACAAAAGATGTCAGGATTGTGGATTTCAAATATTTATTCATTCATTTTTTTAGAAAACAAAAAAGGAAGCTCATGACTAATGATTGTGTCATGATGTTACAGAAATTAATTTAGAAAATTGACTGATTTATTTATCTTTTACATGTAAATTTGACTTCAAAGAAAATTGATGGAAAAAAAATTCAAATCAAAATGTTTTGTCAATATAATCTAAGTAGAGCATCATAAAACCTTATTTCTTTATGTAAAATGTGTAAGGACATCTACAGTATAGCATTAAAGTACATCTTGGCATCTGCACGTGATGTAGGTCTGTGAGATCTTTGTCAAACGCTGAGACAAGCGCTACATACAGCACTCTGTCACAGCCGGCCGACATTAGCAATTCTAACTCTGATGTATGAAGGACAAACAGAAACCCACAGTGCGAAACAGACACATACAAAGGGCCATTGTGATGACCCTCCTTTACTCAAGTACATACAAACACAAAAAGGAGATCAGAGAAAGCACGCATGCCCACTGTGCCGATGTCATTACTGGGGTGAGGGGGCGTACCTCGAGGTGACGCCAGCATGCGCCTAAAGTGTTTGTTAGCTTAGAAGCGAATGCATGAAGAGGGGGGAAAAAAAGAAGAAAAAAATCACTCTGTTTAAGATGTAAATTTGTGTGGGTTTCACAGCCTTTGCCTCAAAGCCTTTCACATCAGATAAACAGCATAAGGCTTCCTCTGACAAGATTTGAGGCTGGACTCAAACAGCTGAGGCAACAAGCACTTCATTTATTCGTCCTACTCGGGGCTTTGAAAATTAAAATGCTTCCTTGTTTTTGTTAGCAGCTAATGAATAATTTACAATCCACAAAACAGATGAAAGAAATCACTTCTTTAAAAAAAAAAAAAAAAAAAAAGAAAAAAACAATAAATTAATTAATGATATATAACTGTGTTCACAGATCCGTCGATAAGTCCTTCTACATCTGGGGATAAGGGGTCAACAGATCCTCAGGTACAATGATGTCAACCGCTCCAGAGGGATTGAGGGTCAATGGGGAGCCAGAAAACACCAAAAAAATAGTTCTAAAGAAAATCAAGAGAACATTTATGTCAGCAATACATTTACTACTGATTAAAGTATATCTGTCACAAATACAAGAGGATTAGTGAGTCATTAGTAAACTCTGTGACCTCCACTTTGGTTTAAAAAAAACAACAACTCAAAATTCTTTTCCCCAAAGGAATTTAAACTAAAAAGACAAGATTAAGTGTATGCTTTTAAAGATCAATTAAAAAGGATCCAACATTTAGAGTTAATGACAACTATGAAAAACAAGTTGGATAACAGCATTAGAATATATACAAATTAGTCTTGACTCAACTTCTTACATGAGATGTAGAAATATAAAACAAATATGGATAGTATGTGTTGAGTTTGAAACTCCAGTGAAGCTAACTAGGTGACTCAAGCCCTTCAGTTCAATAAAGTAGGTATCATGTGTCATCCCCGGACGCTGGAACTGCGTTTTGCCTTCACTCAAATGAACAGGAAGGCGGCCGGTTCGAAACTTTGACGAAAACTTTGTTAAAGACGACTTATTGGTACGAATCGCGGTTTACGACAACGTCGTGTCGCACCCTATTTTTTTTTTTTTTTTTTTTTTTTAAACCGAGATCCGCTAATAAAACTTGTCTTGTTTTCGAGGCAACTTTTAACGGAGTTGGTTTCGAAAGGAAGGGTGTGGCTATTAGTTCCCCATTGTAACAAACGCTTTAACACCGTGTAAAAGTAACCCAGTCGACTGACGACATTACGTAAACGCAAACACAGACTGGGAGTACATTTTACTCGACAAATGTTAAACGCTATCTACAAAAAGTCGGGTGAAAACTTAGTCTGACAACTTACGTGTTAGCATTTAGCTATCATGTATAAGCTAACTAACGTAGCCGGGCAGTATGTTGAACCTCCACGCTGCAGAAACGATTAAAACTAAGAATATTTTGTTCAAAAGACAGTCAAGTTTACAGTTTAAGGCCCCTCTCCCACTTAATTTATTTTCTAACATTGTTGAAGTCTCATAGCGGCTCAGGAAATTACTTAGCTCAGACTGGGTGCTAACAAGCATAGCATAAGACTGAACTCTGGGTGTCACTACTTAGCAAAAGTTCAACTTTAAATCCCGTTTAGGTTGACCAGTTTATAAAAAATAATTACAAATAACAATGATAATTGTAAATAAAAGCTAGGTTATCCAAATCTCCATAAATGTCTTTACTGAAATCTCGTTAGAATCAGTGGTTAGCAGCCGTTAGCTTTTTAGAGTCTTCCAAATTAGCCTCCTAGCTAAGCTATTTTGCCAACAAACACCAATCTTTACGAGCAGCTTTGCAAATTATCCGGGTTAAAAACATAAATAAATCTGAACGGTAACGTTATCGAACTATTGCGACATAATATAATTAATTAGCTACAAAATAACTCATTTTAATAATAGTGAGTGCGAGCTTCATGAGACTCACCGTGTTCCGCTATGTGTGCGCTAAACGCTCTGAGCTTGTGGATGTACGGAAGGGTCCAGCGGCAGCCGCTGATTGGACGAAAATCAGCCAATCACGGCAGCGCAGTTCAGGCGCGCGCCTCGTTTTGTTGTCACCATCACTAGAGCTACGAAATTGGATGTACTATCTGTTTTACTCTATTAAAGCTTTCTTTTGTAAAAACCCTCTATCAAACTAGAATATTTTAAAAATAATTATGTTTTGTAAATAAAATGTTATTCTAGGTGTACAGCTGACAGGCAGTGGTGAGGTGTGCTACAAGTGTTTAAGGTGAAAGTGCAGGCAGAACGTGGTGTTTTAATTATAATTATGCTGTTTTTAGTCAAAATTTGAACAGATTCTTTTGGTTTTTTGAGGACAGT
Organism: Oryzias javanicus; assembly: GCA_003999625.1. Lineage (NCBI taxonomy): Eukaryota > Metazoa > Chordata > Actinopteri > Beloniformes > Adrianichthyidae > Oryzias > Oryzias javanicus. Next base: position 23,901,774 of record CM012443.1, read on the forward strand.
TTCTGCAATATTTCATCAGAAATTCACATCTGAGAAGATCATTGGTGCAACCATGCCCCCCTTCCCATCACCCATGACTAAGAGCTCTATGTTTACACTCTTTCAGCTAGCTTACAGCCCTTCAACCCCAACCTAATATTACCAGTGCAACGAAAAAGCGAGCAGTATTGGAGCTATTCAACCGGATAATTTTGAGCAAGGTTTGAGGAAGTTACGTCATTGTTTTTTCCAAATATATATATTTTTTTGTTCACAACAATTTGACAAAAATACTCAGAAATAAGCTACATTTTTCTTTTCATATGCCTTCCATCATGAGAAAAATGCTACAGGAACATGTTAAAAACACAAAAAACACAAGAGTGGATCTTTAAGATAGAGAGATCAATACTATTACCCAATTATAATTGACTGTATTCATTTAGTTACCTTTTTCTTAGTTATTTGTATTTACTTTTCCCAAGGGATACATGAGAATCAGTGAATAAAAAGCAGTTTAAATCGTTTGATAGGATGAAGATTTCTAACAGTAAATGTCACCAACAAAATGTAGTCATGACTTGAAGACCAGACCCATCAGGGCCTCCTAAAAACATGCTGTTTGCTCAAGCAACAGTGATGCACGGAGGACTGAAACAACACTTACTTAATACTTAAAATCAATCACAAATTGAAAAATAGAAAAGATCACACACAATGTCTGAGATAAAAGAAATCAAAGGTTTAAATATTGAATATTAATGATCTTCTCCATTTGAAAAGTTTCAGCACTTTGGAATGAAACAACATGTGTCACATATTTATTATAGACATCAGTGAAAGCATGTTTGTTGTCAAGTGAACTGTGAAAAAGATGTTACCTTTTTAGAACATTAATACTCATTTTTATTTCAGCATGTAATCATATAATCAAGTGACTAAATAAAGCTGAAGTTTAAGCTACTATCACGCTAATACAATTTTGGGATACTTTAGAGGTGGGACAACACCAAGGTTCAACTTTGAGCCTCTTCTTGTTTATTGTGGTGATGGACAGACTGACAGATTAAGGAGAAAATAGAAAGTCAACAGCAGCAAGACAAAGGATCTGTGTGTAAACGAGAGAGACTCAAGTGGAACGGTGAGGTTTTGGGGAGCAGAAGTGAAAAAGAGGGAGGTTTTTATAGAGAACAACAGAGAGTGGGGAGGAGATGAAGACGAAGGTGAAGGAAAGTTTTCAGGTGCGTGACAAAAGAGTCACAGGCCTGTCTCCCTCCTCCTTCAAGTTTCTAAGATCCTGGAAAAACTTTTTTAAAAATAGACTTCGCAAATTAATCGATAAATATAATTTACTTACAGACAGCCAGTATGGTTTTAGAGCAAACAGCTCAACATCACTGGTTTTAATGGAATTAACAGAAGAAACATCTAATATCACAGAAGAGAATAAATATGCAAAAGGAGTTTTCATATATCTAAAAAAAAAAAAAGGATTTGATACAATAAATCATGATATTCTAATTCATAAAATGGATAAACTTGGAGTGCGAGGACCAGCTTTAGACTGGGTGAAAAGCTATTTATGAGACATGCAACGATTTGTGAAGATGGCAGACCATAACTCAACAGTTTTAGACATCGTGTGTGGTGTCCCTCAAGGCTCAGTGCTTGGGCCAGTTCTATTTAACCTTTACATCAATGATACAGTTAAAACGGCAGATGAAATTAAATCAAATTCATATTATTTGCAGATGATACAAACATCCTGTTTTTTTGACTGAGATATCCAGGAACTCCTCACCAGAGTGACCAGAGGAATGTATAATCTAAACCACTGGTTTGATAGAAACAAGCTGTCTCTTAATTTGGACAAAACTAAAATAATGTTTTTTGGTAAAAACAATACAAAAGAGAAAATTAAAATAAGAATAGCAGGAGTAACATTACAAACAGTGAATAATATCAAATTCCTGGGCGTGACAATAGAAGACAAGATTTCCTGGAAACAGCATATCAGTTCTATACAAACAAAAATATGAAAAGTATTTCAGTCATGGCCAAAGTGAAACATATTCCGAACCTCAGATCACGCCAGATTCTATATTTTTCTCTTGTGTTACCGTACTTAACCTACTGTTCAGAAATTTGGGGAAGTACATACAAAACTTCTTTGAAACCACCATGCATGTTAAAAAAAAGAGCAGTAAGAACAATTCACAATGTAAGTTATCACCATCACACGAATCAATTATTTCTTAAATCAAAGATATTAAAACTTTTTGATTTAACACAGAATACGACAACTGATTTACAAAGCAAGACATAATCTACTACTAGTACATCTACAATCAATGTTTTCTGACAGATTGGGTGGTTATAGTTTAAGAAAAGAAAACAATTTCAGAGTACTCAAAGCACGCACAACAAAAAAGAGCTTTTGTATAACAATATATGGTGTGAAGCTATGGAACAGTGAATAATGAGCTACGAATGAGCAACAGCATAAACCACTTTAAATAAAAACATAGAGTATTAGGATGACAGATCTAATTTAGTGATACAGGTTTTTGACTGTGAAGTTTATAGTTTACATAAGTTAGTGTTTTGGTGTATTTATTATTGGTGAGGATGACAGAGACTGGGTGTTGAGGTCCCAGGGGAATGATTTATGGGAAGGGAAAGCATGTGAATGGTAAAGCTGTTATATTTGCATACATGTACGTGTTTGATAATATGGACAGATGTTTGACAAAAAAAGAAAAAATGGTACTAAATTTCCGTTTCTGAAATAATTTATATTAAAGATTAAAATTAAGATATATTGTTAGGGGGTAGGATTAAAAAAAGTTTTTTCAAACTTCTTCCTACTACATTTCGAACTACATAATTGAAATGTAATGTCTTTTATTTATAATTTATATTAAAAAATTCAGTTGTTTTCTTGTTTTTTTACTATGTATTTTTGTATGTTCGAAATAAAGGACTAACTAACAAGAATTTAAGGAGGGACCTGAAGACTGTGGTGAGAGTATAAAGAGACGGGAGGCAGAGATGGAAGTAGCAGAGAGGAAGAGGTAGAGGTTCTCTTCGGGAGTGATGAGGATGAATCCATCAGAGGAGCAGATCAATGTAGATGACAGGTTTGGTGGTGGGTCAGTGATGGTCTGGGGAGGCATATCCATGGAGGGACGCACAGACCTCTACTGCCTAGGAAATGGTGCTCTGACTGCTATAAGGTATCCAGATGAAATCCTTGAACCCATTGTCAGACCCTACGCTGGTGCAGGAGGTCCTGGTTTCCTCCTAATGCTCCACAATGCCCGGCCTCACGTGACAAGAGTATGCAGGCAGTACCTGCAGGATGAAGGAATTGAAACAATAGAATGGCCTTCACCATCCCCTGACTTAAACCCAATAGAACATCTCTGGGACATTATGTTTGGGTCCATTAGGCGCCGCCAGGTTGCTCCTCAGACTGTACAACAGCTCAGGGATGCCCTCACACAAATCTAGGAGGAAATGCCACAAGACACCATTCGTCGTCTCATTAGGGAGCATGCCGCGACGTTGTCAAGCATGCATACAAGCTCGTGGGGGACACACAAGATATTGAAAACCATTTTGAGTTGCAGAAATGAAGTTTTTGAGAAAATGGACTAGCCTGACACATCTTCATTCACTCTGATTTGATGGTGTCTACACAATTGAGCCTCTGTAGACTGAAAACTTTTATTTCCATTAAAAGACTTGCCATCCTTTTGTTCCTAAGACACTGCCCCGTCGTTATTTGTATAGATATCCAACTTCATATTGAGATCTGATGGATCTAATGTGCTTCTTTAAAGTGCTCCTTTAATTTTTGTGAGCAGTGTATATATATACACACACACACACACACAGTGCTGGTACAGTCCAGCAGCATAACAGCAGAGCTCAAAGATGTTTGAAGTGTTGCTGCCGTGCAGAAAAGTTAGCACCAGTTTCAAACTGAGCTCCTCATCAGAAACTGATCCACTACACACACAGCAATCATTTTGCATTGTGTTTGTACTACAATACATGGAAACCTCCTTGCAGGCAGCTGTTCTTTATTGATTCAAAAGTGAAAGCAAAAATAATTGGTTATACTGTGTTTTTCTGATTAAAAACACTTTTTCTTTAAAATGTCTTTAAATTGAGGGTTTATTAAAATTATTTTGTCAATGGTTTCCCTCTGGAATGACCCTGGTTGGGCTTTGGGCTCTTTTTGCTTTCACCCGGTGAAATTCAGAAGTGCGTCTGCTGTGCTGTTTGGAAAGATTTCGACTGTGAAGATGGAATGAAATGTTTCCAAATTCTAAAGCACATTTGTTTCATAGTTAGAGTGTAAACTATTTATTTGTTTATTTATTTTTTCATGGCTGTGAGGATTTAGGTTTTTTTTTATGGCTCCAAAGAGCACAGCTTTGTGGACAAAAAACTCAATATCATTCTGTCAATATTGGACCTCTGGATCAGAAAATGTTTTAACAGAGCAGGAGTCTGAAAAAAACATCTCAATGTGTGTAAAGTTATCTATGTTATGAAAGAGCAATGTTATTACTGTTCTCCATTTACTCCAGATCAAATGTAAACACTTCATTATGATGAGAAACAGAAGAGAAACCTGCATACTGAAGGGTTTATTACCCCAAATGTCGACCTACCTATGTGGTAGAGAGTAGATTTAAAAGTATGCAAATAAAACACCAGATAAGAAGTTTTCAGTATTAGTTAAGTCAGCCAATCACGTTGACAGACCATCACCCAAATTTGCTTTTACTAGACTAATAAAAGTGAGGTGGTAAATAGATTTATTTACAATATATTTTAATTTTTTGGACCTGTATATGCTGATGTAGAAACATTCCAATGAAAGTGATGTTTGTGGTGCAGCTTTGCAGAAACAACAATTTAAAAAAAGATTTGGCCAAAAATGGCAAAATCATAATTTACAGACCACATAGAAGGCTTTAACAATAGATCACAAGGTGATTAGAGTCGGACTTTGATATAACTTTATTTGCTTAAGCTCTTTTCATCTGAGACATTTCATTGCTGCCGTTTAAATTCAGTTCTAGACGTTTCTGTGGCTTTGGCGCCCTCTGCTGGTTATGAGCCATCATGTCCTTTTCATATGAAAAAATGTAGCTCCTTTCACAAAAAGAAGTTCCAAATAGGGACAATTTATCCAATTAGTGACTATCAAACAGCAACAACACCAATTATGCTTGACTATCGAGTTTGTCTACCTTCAACAGAACTGGAATAAAATGTTGATTATGTGAGTGAAATAGTCAAAAAAAAGAATTTTAAAGGGAAATATTTATTTTTGGACTCCTACTTCCCAATGAGGCAATAAAACAGGCTGTCACGTAGAACAAAAAAAGGGCTTTATTCCATAATATAACCTTAACATTTTGACTTCCCCGAGCTCGTTCCTCTGTATCGTATGCGAGTTGGGACGCTGTAGGTCTGCACGCTAGCAGCATGTGTCAGTTGGCTCCGGTGCGTCCACTAGAACTGCAGCCCATCCACCCATCTGAGCAGCTTCCTGTACATCATCATCATCATCATCGCTACAACACCTAAAGAGACCGAGCCAATTCAGTCAACTCGTTATTGCTCAGATAAATAAACCTATGCTACAAGAAAGGAAAAGAGAAGAAAAGGGAAAGAAAACCAAAACACAATTCTTATATTAAAATGAATGTACTACACACTTAAGTTCAAAGAAAAAAAAAGGGGGGAAATAGTTAACTTTGGGGGGAGAGTTTTAGGGGATGAATACCTCAACTTCAGACCCCATGACTCTGACTGAGCATGCAAAGAGTTCCAACGGAAATAAATGTCATCCTGGTTGCTCTTAATCTGGGATTTTATGGCGTAAAACTCCTTTGCGCTGACGTGAAATCCCATGCAGCACACTTTACATCCTATTTTTGTTCTTTTTTTTGTCATTTACACAATCACAAACAATTTATAAGAAGAAATATATATAATATATGTAAAAATACAAAAAAACCCTAAACATTATAGATCTGGACAACAATTGAAAGAGGAGATAGCACCGTTGTTACAATGGAAGGAGGGACGGGTCGGGGGGTGAGGAGACGAGGGGAACGGATCAGTGACACAGCCAGACTTGGGGCTCCAGTAACGGTCAAAAACAACAACATAAAAAAACGGGTGATCCTCCATCTCTTCATTTTCTCATGTGTCCGTCCTTCAGTGTACAAGTGACACAAACGTAGTCCTCCTTTTCGGCCATCTCCGCCGTGACCCCAACGCACACCTGGTGAAACCACTGGTTGCAGCTGCCGTCACACTGGACCCAGTCCACCTGCAGACACACACAAACACACAAAAATGAAGAAGCTACAAAAAAAAAAGATGATTGATGCATTTTTGGACATAATCCCAGAGGTCTTTAAAATAAAAACATGCCATCCTGTGTCATTTTCTAGGATATAGTTTCTTCAGAGTGGCAGTAGTTCATTAGAAATTCACCTTTCTAGGTGGGCGGGGTTGTTGGAGCAACCCCGCCCCTTTCCCTCCCCCATAGAGCAGTGGAGGAGAGAGTTGGTGGCTCGCCCAGCGTATTTTCTAGGGCTGCCAATACAATGCTAATCGTGATACTCATCTCACGACATGGTATATATCACGTAATTTTAGGTTGGTACCAATTTATCACAAGCTGGTTCCTGTGAGATCTTGTTCTTGTTTTGTGGTGTAGAACTGCTTAAAGAAACTCGGTGTGCTGTGCTGCCACCTAGTGGTTGGAGGTTTAGGTGGAAAACAAAAGTAAGACGCTAAAAGACGGTCACAAATAATTAACTAAATATTATATAAGTATATTGTCTAAATTTTTAATCGATTCAAGTATCGCTAAATGAAATATTGCGATATATATCGCATCAAATCAATTTTTTCACCTAGTCTTTTCTACGTCACAAAAAAGTGTTTTTATCAAACAGTATTTTTTATCTGCTCTGGATTCACAATGATTTCAATAAAGAAATACTCAGAAAAGTCATTTTAGGTTTACCTTTCTTCATACATCTCATCAAAAAATGCTACGTGAAATACCATTGTAAAACACCAAAACATCCTTTTTCAAATCTCAGCAGGTCTTCAGATGTTTCAAAGTTATGCAATTTTTTTGTCATTATTTTGTTCAGCTTTATAAATATTCTGACAAATTTACTTGTGACAACAATTCTTGAATGCATCTGAGCCATTAACCAGAGAAAACACCACCGATACATTCTTCTTGAGCTGCCTAGACATGCAGACCATTGCAAGACACAAAAACCAACCGCTAGATTTGCTGCAACGACTAAATAGAGGTTTTTAAAGTAAATATAGCCACCTCAAAAGTAGACAACCCAGTCCTTTTATCTCTGGTTTTGATCTAAAAAACTGAGGTCTGCAGCACAGTCATCTGATAATAATATTGAATTCAAGTGGGACAACCTGGCAGGCTGATGGTTGTTCAAATTTGATGCAAAACTGGTTTAGTTCTAATGTTTAAGGACAAAACAGTAGAAGAGGCTTGGGTGTGCTGTCGTTTTGAGATAGAAAACAGGCGAAAGCCCCTTTTGTGGTTTCTGAAGTGACTGCACAAGTTCATAAAATAAAAATATGCCCAATTTCTTTAATCTATTTACTTGTTTATTTTACATTAGATTTATTGTGTGTAAAAGTTTGCAGTACATGCTGTGTTTATTGTGAAAATAAAGATTATAAAACCATTTAAAAAATAAATAAATGAAAATTGTAAATAAAAGTGAAGCGTTCGAAGTGAAAGCATCAACTGATCACCTCTATAGATGTTTTAGTGTTATTGATTCATGAATGATGATTAATTTTTTTTATTTAAATGCACATAGGATTTTTTTTCTCTTTCAGTTGCAGCCACTGAAGTTCAGTTAAACTGATCAGTAAAAATTGTGTTGTTTTATTAAAAAGACAAGTTTTTACACAGAACAATCAAAAAGTCTGTTTAAGATCTGAATCTCAAACTAAAAATCGTCTGTGGATTCCTGTTTATCTGAATGCAGCTGTTTTAATCCACAGAAAGAAACGTCAACTCATAAAAACATTACATTTGTTGTCAAAATTTTAGTTTTTAATAACATTTGTTTTAGAAGTCAAATCCGCTTTTTTCTCACCTCATCTCCTTCTGGTAACTGACAGTTCTCTGCCGGACACACAGCCATCTCCCCATCCGAGTCCTCGGACTGAGAGAAGTCAGAGCGCGGCGAGGACGAGGTGGAAGCGGATCTGCGCTGTGCCTTCTTTTTAGTCATCTTCTGTCTTTTGTGAGAGTGCTTTCTGTCCTTCCCCCTGTGCTCTGCGTCCAAACCCTCCTTCTCCAGATGCCTCTTTATTTTCCTCTCGGAGCCCGCTTCCTTCGTGCCGTCCTGAAACACCAGATCAACCCGTCACAAACCGCGCCCCCCACAGGAGGGAGTTTTCTCCCTCTGCGCCGCTTTACCTGGTTCAGCGACGTGTTAGTTCCCTGAGAGATAAACTGCATGTGTTTGTCGCAGTCCGTGGGTTCGTCCTGGAGGGGCGACGTGCATGTCTTGGTTTGCTGGCTGCTGGCTCTGTCCAGTAAGAAGTGATAGAGGCTCTGGACCTGTGGCAGGCTCACCTGCAGCAGCAGCCCCTCCACCATCAAACCCTCCAGCTCGGGGCTCAAGCCTGACAAAGAGACAAACGGTTTTAGGTGATCAACGTAGACAGACGGGGGTTACGGCATCTAGACGACGCCCGTACCCTGCAGGGGGATGCATCTCTGCTCCGTGTAGAAGACGGTCTGGGCGTGGCTTGTCCTATTCCACTCTGGAGTCAAAGAAGGAGCCTGCATCCAAACACCAAACTCTAAATTTAGAATCTGCAAAACGCTACCTGCTAAAAAGAAGCGTCAAGAAGGAGAAAAACAATGACCTGAGTGTTTTTGGGATCGTTTTCGCAGCCTGACACCCAGTGGGTTAGAGTGGGAGGAGTCCTGGGCCTTTCCTCTAGTTCTGGTAGCTTACACAAGACTTGCTGCGCTCGCTCCTGCCAGTTCTGCGTCCTCTCCACCAGATATCCCAGCGCGTCGCCCTCCGGCAGGCGCGTCCCGATGCGCTGCAGGGCCTCCAGCAGGGAGAGGACTTTGCCGAGCGGGAGCTTTTCGGAGCGCTGGCAGTGCGGGCAGAGCCACGGCTGGGATTCGCAGGAGTCCGACGGGTCCCTGACGCAAACGCTGTGGAAGGCGTCCCGGCAGAGCTCGCACTGCAGCATGGCACCCATGGGAGCCTTCTGGCAGAAGCACACCTTCAGGTCCATGCAGTCTGCTGTGGGAAGGAGCTTTGATTCATTTGCTGCCCTGAGATTATAGAAGGTTTCCATCTCCCTCACGCGCAGCTCCTCCAGAGTCGCCTTCTGGGAAATGGAAAGAAAGCAGTCAATTTCCTGCAAACAGAAAGGGTTTCAGCAGAAATCTGTCCTTTAATCTCACACAACTGTCTCAAGATGCTCAGTTTTTATGTCAATAATCATTTATTTTGCTTAAATGACACTAATCTGAACATAAAGCAGGAACTAATGCTGTTTTTTTGCTTAAAATGGAGGAAAACCTGACCGAATCTGAACTGTAGAGAGCATGGAATATCAGATTTCAACAGGATGACTCATGATTTTCTCTGGAAGAACATCATTGCAGCTGGCTTGCTTTACACAGAAATAAATATTTCTTGTTAAATTCATGTTAGGTATGTATGTCAGGACACGCTTCAAAAAAACTCATACCGGTTTGTTCTGCTTTAAGACAAACCCTACTATGAACATTATTCATGAAGCCTCAGTACTGCTGTCTTTAAGTTATTTCTTTATGGCTCCAGATTACACCAATAATGGTCTTTGGTCAGACTATAAAGCAGATGACGGTAAGATGTTGCTTTTCAGGCTCTGACTGTGTTTTACAGTTTTATGCTCCAAACAAATAGAATTCCAATTTTTCTGAATCTTCCTTGTGATTTGTTGGCAAAAAACTAACATAAACCTGTAATTTTTTGATAAAAATGAAAATAATTTACATTTTCTGCAGCTTCTCCTGGATTCTGTTCAATAAAAAGGGACACAAATGTATGCATGTACTCTGTACTATGGTCTGTCTGCTTATAGTTAGTAAAAACAGTCACATGATCAGTGGTTTAACTCACTGCAGAGGTAGGATCCTTGGTCTCCAGGAGACTTTTCTCCACGTCGTTGATGCTGTTCAGCCGCGCAGTTTTCTTTTTGTTATTTTTCATCGATTCTTTTCCTTTCCGGGCCTTCCTCTTGAAAGATCCTGCATTTCCAACCTCAAGCCGTGGACACAGGACCTGGAGGGAAGACGAAAAGAAAATAAAAATGTGATTTTTGACTGGACAATAAGTGGAACGTCTCCTTCTGCTGCTCCTCTAACCATGTCTGTTTTCATTAGAACAGCTCGTACCTCCAGAACATGAAATGATTCAAATGTCACAAAATAAATATTAAATCATTTATTATCTTACAACTGGAATCTGTCACTGTTTTAACAGTTTAGAGCTCATGTGTCAAAGTCAAGGCCTGATCTGACCCGCGGGGTAATTATATCCAGCCTCCAGATAATTTTACATTATTATTATTACTATTAGCGGCCTTGTGTTATCTACTATAATTGTGACAGGACATATTTTATGGAGAACAAAATCTTTTGAGATATTTATAAGATTTTTTTACATATATAAAAGACATACAAGAAAAGAAATTTCAATATTTTTTTTATTTTAACATTTACTTTATTTCTAAATTATATAATTTTGACTGAATATATTATTATGGAGAGCAAAATATTGAAAGTTATTTAAGGTTTAAGTTGATTTATTCTTGATTAATATTCCTTTCTGATTTTTTCATATTTATGCTTAAAATGTTACATTTTTAAAGTGTAAAACTTTTACCAATTTAGTTTTTTTAAATGTGTTCAATAAATGTTTGTCGTGTTCGGCCCGAGGCCTGCTGTGTGTTTTGGATTTTGGCCAACTGTGTGATTTAGTTTGACACCCCTGGTTTAGAGTGTTAATTAAGCTAAAGAAAGACTAATGTTTTTTTTTGTTTCTTAAGAGTTTTCTCATAAAGAAGTGAGGGAATTAATTTTTTACAAACCCAATATTCTTGTAAAATTCCTTCAAATTCTTTCAGTTTTGAATTCAGAAATAATTAGGTGGAACTTAACTTTTTTTTCCACTTAAGTTTGCTTTTGTTGTTTTTGAAACAGAACTAGGAAACAAAAAGTAGCTAAACTGAACCATTTTCCACTTTTGTGAAGCTCTCACCTCCAGTAAGTTCTTGGTCGAGTCCTTCTGAAGGAAAGCCGCTGCTGCAGATTCCTTCCACTCCTGCACGGCTGTCAACAGACTCTCCAGCTGGTCTAAAGGCTCCAGGTGGACCTGAATAGCTTGTCCACGTAACACCATGTCAGAGAGGTTGTCCACCATCGGCACGCAGCCGCTGGACTGAATAGAATAGATTAAAACCATCAATCTAAGTACAAGCTTTGCATCATAAATATTTGATTTTGCGTTCTCACCTGAAGCTCGTCGGCCTCCTGAAGCCACTCGCTGGCTTTTCTGATAGTGTCCTTCAGGAGGAGACAATTTGGGAGGTAGGCGGGGATTCCCGATGCTTTTTCAGCAGCAGCACTAAGAGTTTCTATGGAGTGGGGGGGTCTAATGGTAAAAGACAAGAGCACATTGTTAGCTTGATTCTTTTTGCAAAGATCCAAAACAATTCTATGTTTATACTGCAAAGACTTAGAAACTGAAAAACTTCTTTATAAACTTTCTATTATATCCATTATAATAAACTTTCTAAACACTTTAGAAAGTTGTAGGAATTGGACCTGAGATTAGTGTCTTGGATGAAGGTAGGAAGTGAAGCGCATTCCTGACAGCCATGCCATTAAAGCCATTAAGAAGCACTAATGACAGTTAAGCTGAGTACCAATGAAATGAGAGCAGAACTAAACGGGATGCTCACTTTTTCTGTTGTTCATGTCGGATATTCTAGCAGCAGCATTTTGCACTAGCTGTAAATTAAAATGAAGCAAAATCAGGAGCACCGACGACTGAATTCAGTCACAATCGGTGCGACTTTGAAGTTGAAGCTAAGAAAAAGGGCAGCGTTTCATAAATGATGGATGTTTGGTTCACAGCATCTTTTCCCTCCGTTCTTTGGAACATCCTGGAGTGTTCCTCTCACCTGGCCTTAAGCAGGCTGCTGGCTTTGTCCTCCCAGAGCTCCGACATGGTGAGCTGCTCCTGAAGCCGTGCCATGGCTTTCTCCACAGACGGATGGGGCGCCAGGCCCACTCCCTGGTCGATGAGCCTCCTCATGGTCTCCAGGGTGAGGGTGGCGGGCTGGGCGGCGGCCTGCTGCACCGCTTCCAGCCACCGCGCTTGCTCCAGCCTCACTCTGAGCTTCGGCAGCTCTGGCAGGTCCACGTCAAAGTCGAAGCTGACGTCTAGCAGGCTCTGGATCTCGGCCACGCTGGGAGCTTCCTCGGCCAGGACCTTCTCGCTGTGCTGCTGGAAGTCTTCGATGCGATTCAAGAGTTCCTGAGAGTAAAACGATCAACAGTGAGGATGCTCAGGATTAAACCCTATTTCAGTCCTCTTTTGATCTATTTTTAAAGTGTTCCCAGTGGTCTTTTAATTAGGATTATGCTGTTTTTAGCTGAAATTAAAAGAAAAAAAAAAGAAGTTTGTGCAGAGTGGCAATAGTTAATTAGAAATTCACCTCTGAGTTGTGGGTGGGACTTGAGCCCACCCCCACTTCCCATCACCCATTTATTACATGCTCATACATTACCATTACATGCTCTCGAGCTAGCTTACAGCCCTTCACACCTCCACCTGAACATTAGCGGTGCCAAACAAGGACGTACATATGGATCAGTGATGTGCAGTCAGGGAGGACAGGTGAGGCTTTCTTTCACCAGAAAAATATAGTTTACAAAATGCATAACTTAAATAAAGTGAATATACTTAGTAAAATTTAAAATAAGAATCAAATGTTATTTTTTAAAAATGTTTTCTCTATGATTACCTTTTTTCCTGTGTGGTTTTTCAACATTTCTTTGGTAAAAAAGCAGCGATTTAGGAGTTTCCTGTTCAAATAAACCAAACAGCGCCCTCAAACGCTGGCTGTAGCTGCAGCTGACGCATGCGCTATATTGTTTCGGTATTTCAATCATCATAAAAGACCCTTTATTTTAGAATGATCTCATTTGCTTATCTCGTGCCATCTGTGTAATTACATTGGTGCCAGTTTGTAATTCGTTTTGTCTTCTTATCCCCTGAAAATACGCTTTAAAAACACACCGCAGTACACATGCCACAAGGCAGAGGGCGCTGATGAGCCCAGAGAATGTGACACCGTAACGGCTAAAGAATAATAGATTTAGCGGCAGCTAGTCAAGTGCTGATGTCCAGTTTACACACTAAAAACTCAGTGGTTAAAAATAACCCAAATTGGGTTATTTTTAACCCAACTCCAGGGGTTAAAAAGGGACTAACTTTGTGTTGGGTTATTTTAACTCAGAAATTTGGGTTGCTTCCACCAACCCAAATATTGGGTTAAATTAACAACCCAATTTAAAGGTCTAGTTAACCCAACTCTTGAGTTTATTTGACTCATAATCATGGGTTAATTCCAAAAACCCAAGTTATGAGTTAAATGAACCAAACTCCTGAGTTTATTTGACTCAAAATCTTGGGTTAAATCTAAAAATCTACTTTTTCTCCTATGACCCACTTTGTGTTCAATAAAACCTAAAGTTCAACATTCAATAAAAAAAAATATAAAAAAAAAAGAAACCAAGGATTTCATGACAAAGATTTATTTAGAATAACATCCCACAAAGAAGTACCAATTTTACATTCTTTATGGCAGCCTTGAAAAGGCAAATAATTTGTAACAAATCAACGTTTTTGCATCAGAAACTATTATGAACTCTGATTTTTTTAAGAACAGTTTCACATTCTTTAATGCAGCCTTGAAAAGGCAAATAATCATTAACAAGTGTTTTCGTATAAAAAACTATTATGAACTCTAAACTTTTTTTTCATCTTTTTTTACATTTTCACGTTCCTCACAGCAGTCTTTAGAAACCTAACCTCATTAGATTCCGGTCCCTCCATTTCATAGATCACTTTCTGCAGGAACTCCATGAAGAGGCACACTGCATGGGGTAGTTGATATCAAGCACATAAAATGTCTTGAAGCAGACATCAACTGCCAAGAAGTGTGTCTTCAGGGTATGCCTGACCAGCCATCACAACAAAAGCTTGTGAACACTTTTGTGTCACTTGTCCAAGGGCCAGAACAGACGGATAGGGCCTGGACTCCACCTCCTGGAGGTATTCCACGATGTTTGTTCAACCTATGATGGACACAAAGAATGCTATTCATTTTTTTTTTTAAGATTCAAAACATATATGTGCACACACACCACATCACATCAAAACAACTGGTCATTGATACCTACTTATAAAAATAAAACATCAATGACAATCACTAGTGAACTCGTGATATTCCTAATTATAAAAAATACTTATAAACAAAGTACATTATAGTTCCTCCAGGAATTTGCAATGTTGCGATCGCCACTATTAACACAAATTCAAGAAAACTTTGCGATTTCTTGTACACCCACAATTTTACAGCAACTTTACTGCAATATTGGCCAATCTCCTATGACAGTCATTGTTGACAACGTAGTTTTGCAACTGGTTTTCACATGACTTTTTTCTGTGAGCTAGTGCTGGGCGATATGGAAAAAAAATTCTATCACAATATAAAATATTTCATACCACGATACGATTTATATCACGATATACCACAATAAAGTATATTTACAGCTATTCTCTGAAAAAATGTCTGATGTTGAGGCAGCTTTTGTAAAAAGCTGCGACAAAAGTTGCAATGTTTTTAATATATAATTGTTTTGAAGGGCGCCAAGAAAATGTTAATTATGAAATAAACTTCACATTCTCATATTCTAACTCTTGTTATTGTGACAGGAAAATAGTTAGGAAAATAGGAAAATACTTCATCATCATATACAATGTTGCTGTGCTGAAATCCTGAGAAACTTACAGGCTTGAGGTCAATAAAGGAAGACCGTGCCTCTTCAGCTGTGTGCCGGATGGTCTTTTTGTTGACCTTGTAGACTTTTTGTGGCATGATTGCTGGTATGAGTCTTAGAGCCAGCTCTCCTCTGGCATCTATGGGGGGAAAGAATGTGGTCAGGATGGTTTGAAATATTTAGGATTTTTTTAATCCTTACAAATGATACAAAACTACTGTTTTCAAAACCAATACACTGAAATGATCACTTTACAAAGAACAAAGGGATCATAAAAATATTTGGACAACAACTTACCTAGTGGCATGTCATCTATGGGAAATGGGATTTTGTCATCTTGTTTTGCCAGATGGAGGACTCTCTCTGCATACTCAGTCACCCATGTTTCAAATAACTTTGATGCAGCCTCAGTATAGAGCACCGAGAAGTCCTGCGATATCTAAAAAGCAATAAAAAATGTAAATCAGTGTGATAGCATAATTTTCATTCATTCATTCATTCATTCATTCATTCATTCATCCTCTTGGTCGCTTTGACCCTTTTGTGGTCACGGGGATGCCAGAGCCTAACCCAGCTACTGATGGGCGAAGGCAGGGTATACCTGGACAGCTTGCCAGTCTGTCGCAGGGCCTGAATCCCACTAACATTCACATCTAGGGAAAAGAGAGAGTGTCACCAATGCAGGGCTCTAGACTAACTTTTTGTACTGGTTGCACCAGTGCACCTACATTTTTTTTCTTAGGTGCACTAGCACAAAAGTTTGTGTCAATATCTGCCTTTATAATTGAAAATGATTAATTTACAAACTGGTAAACATACAGCCCTATATTTATAACATAGTTCTACAATAATGACAAACTATTAAATTTATTTAGTATATAAAAATGAATAAAATGCATTTTTTAAAAAAGTGGACCCTAAATCTCTCTGCCCTGCTCCATTCTGATACATCTACTAGTAGACAAATAGATTCACTAACATCTTTGTCTTCCTCTTCTGAGCTGGAATCTGGATCTAACGTCTGGTTAAAAAATTAGGGATGTCCCGATCAGGTTTTTTTTGGCCGGATCCGATTCCGAGTCATTTGATTTTGTGTCTGCCGATACCGAGTCCGGTCCGATACTTTTACAAAACATTTAAAACATAAATAAACTGAATAAACAAATTTGTGTTGTCGTTTATTTATATTTCATTAACCTTCTTTTATCATTAAAAACTTAAATAGAACACTCCTGCGAAGTAGCTTAAGTAAAAATACAGCAAATATAAACTAGAAAAAAAAAACATTTTTCTTGTTATATAAGTGATAATTATGCATGTGAGAAAGTTCAGTGACTTTAGCTTTAACATCTTTAGAGCTATTGAACATTTTTGACCAAATGTGATTCCTGTTCTCATTTAAAATTCTCAAAAATAAATTATGACTTTTGTTTTAGCATAAAAGTTGATGAGTGTTCATGAATAGATGATACCATTATTAGTTTTAATTTATTAGTTTTATCTATTTATTTATTTTTAAGATTATGTGCTTCTTTTTTAAGTTCTTAAGACATCCAATTTTCGGTTTTATTATCACAGTAGTTAATTTTCTTAACTGTTATTTCTCTGTCAGATAAATAAAACAAGCATATCAAAGGACAGCTGGGGTCCTAAGGAGTTAAATCACGGCGCTAGCATGTAGCAGTTAGCAGCTGCTGTTTAGCCGTCTGTACCGCATTACTGCTGTGAAGTCATCAATGTGCTACTTTGTAGTCCTCAACCCTAACAGAACTAACAAAAAATAAAGCCTTGGCATCATAGTTATTAAATCAATGTCATAATTATTTAATATATTACACAAAAAAAATAATTGTATGACAGAACTACAAAAATAACATTCGTTATAAATTATTAGCAGATGTAGAAGGATCTGTCATCTGAATGCAATATGTTAAGCAGTGACATACCATGCTGAACTGGTGAGGCGAGGGTACTCAGCCAGAATCTCAAAAATGCCTCTGGAGGGATTTGCTCGAATCCAATTCGCTCTGTAGAGAGCTGTTTCCTCCATGTACTCCTGTACTTGGGTTAGAGGGTAGCAGTTGTGTTTCAGCCACTCCTTTTGTTGTTGTGACCGCTCTTCCGGCACCATCGATTCTTTAGAAGATATAAAAGGGATTATGAAAATATATGAACATATTCGGTTTTCTTCTTCCTGGATGCCAGTTTCTTTAGGTGAGCCACTAAAGTGTACGCATTTTAAGAAGAGCAACATTTTCTGAATCTATAACGCCAAGAGCAGCAATGTTAATTAAAATACTTTACCACAATCTTAACTAGGGGCGTACCAATTTAACAATTTCCTTTTTGACATAGAACTAGCAGCTTACCATATTAGTTGCAAAAATTTAAATTTAACACAATACCAGCATAACTATTACAGTCACTATCCTCTAAAAAAGAAACAATGTTGCATAAACTGAAAGATAGTATCATTCAAATTAATTTTGATAATTAGTTCAAGGTTCATTCAGATTCTGCATCTATAGATAAGGGGTATAAAACTCTAGGCTTCAAGGGCCGGTGTACATGTTTTCCAACCACCTGCTGTTGAAGCTCCCTATCGGCTAAACATACTTGATCCAGGCATTCTACAGCACATAAGGAAGAATTTCTGAAAAACCAGCAGGAGGCTGGATGTCTCCCTGGATGTCTTGAGTTTCACACCCCTGATCTAAATGTACAAGACCTTTGATATGGTTTCAATATCTCAACATAGGAGCAGAGAGACAAATATCCCACCAGCCAAATTACACTACCTGGTATTTGAACCCTCTGTGGTTCATTGACTTCATGTGATTGCTGATCAAATCCATGACTCCTTATCTTCTTTCGCACATTACGAAGCCTCTCTTCAATGAATCCTGTAGCAGGATAGTAGTAGATTTTTCCGTTTTTAACAGCTTTCGACTTTTGGACAGCCATATTTCCTGCAACAAAATAACCCATAATAGAACTCAATCACACAACGTAGTTTCAATCTTCCCAGACACGACATATCCCGTGGATTGCTCTACTTAGCCCAGGGTTCATACACTTTTTTTAGCAATGGTTTCCAAATTTTTGCTCAAATTTGTGGGCTACACGTAATGGGTGCAGCCAAGAAGCACATTGCTGTTCAGGAAAGTAGCACATAGCTACTTTTGGAGCTAGCCTATGAGGCTGAATGCTGTTATCCTTTTTGTTTTTTAAGAAAGTGAAAGTGGGTTTGCTCATAATTTTCAAATAAGTGCCGCCAGTATTGAGCTTTTTTCTTGGTCACTTGGACCGGAGAAAGTCCAGCTAGAAAATGCAGCAGGGCTTCCGTGTCCGGGCAAGGGTCAATCCAGTACTATATGTCATTGATGAAAACCCATTAGAAACCCTGGGTAAGGGTATTGCTTTATAAACTTAGGACATTATTTGCATTTACCACAGAATTTTCTATACCAAAATTGTGTTTGCACATCTGACATGTTTATCTCTTAATCAATAGGCAGGTGGATGAAAACTCACATGTCCAGATGCTGAACCGTCATGCAATGATGGGAAAGTCTGCACCAAGGACAGTGCGAGGGCCTCTTTAGTGGCTGTGGTTGGCCTGTAAACAAAGATCCAGTATTGCACATTATCAATATAGTTTTGGGCACAGGAAAAACATTATATAGGCTAGGGGTGTAACGGATACGGATAATCCGTGGTCCGTACGGTTTCAGAGGCCACGGTTCGGCACATACAAGCCCCACCCCCTGTGCACGCACACACCTGGGGCTAGCAGAATTGAAATTTATTGCTTAACATTGAATGAAATGCGTGTCAAATTCATGCAAATCCTCTTTGTTTTGACGAGCACTAAAGTATCTGCTTCACACGGTTATCTTAAAGTCTGTTCACCTCAAGCTCCCACTGTGTGCGGGAGGAGCTTCAATCAAAAACTTTTCTCAGCTTCATAATGAAGGATGCGGATCGATAGATATCAGGTGTTTTATTTTAAGAGCTTACTAAAAGTATCGGTACAACATTTACATTTCTGGATTCATAGAATTTCCCAGTTATAAGCAGCAACTGTCCGCACTGGAGAAAGCCGCTCAGTAACGGACTTGCTGATGCCGTAAGGGGACGATTGTATGGCAAGCAAAAGAGGTCAAATGAGAACATTTGTATTTTAAGGGGTACTCCAGATAGATTTGGTATTTTCAACTCTGTTTAAAAGCATTCTTTTCTCAGTTTTTGTAGATTTGGTCTGAAGACATGTAAATGTAATGAGAAACTACATGTTTTAGGAATTTTTTTTGTTCAAAGTTAAAAGATGTTTTGTTTTAATAAATGGGCCTCAATGAGCAAGTTTTGATGTTGCATATATAAATATTGTGTGCGAGTACTTTTTATGCTTATTGGATATATGATTCGAAGCATTTCCATAAATTAATGTAGCTTTTATCTTGTTTTTTTTCTTTTTTTTTTTTTACTTTTTACTGATTTGATAAATGATTCGAACTTTGAAACTAAAACCGTGACACGATCCGAACCGTGAGCTTTGTGATCCGTTACACTCCTAATATAGGCCCTCTTAATAGATATCCGAAAAAAATATTTATGTTTTCCCTTGCCTCATGCTCACATTGAAAATCTTGTAATATTTTATAGGGTCAAATTTGGATCAGCTTCAAATTAATATATCTGTTTTTTTCACACTCTTTAAACTGATCCAAATTTGACAGCATTATTTTTGCAGTTAAAACCATATTTCCGAAATAACTTTTTATATATCGCATCATGTCAATTATGATTCTTAACCATCCTCTCTCTTTCTAATACACATTTCATTCTTCCATTCCACAAAAAAGTGTTTACATCTACCTCAAGCGTAACTGTAGGGCTGACATACCTCTCTCCAAACTTGTCTATGAGGAACGATACCAATATTTGAACAAGGACAATCCTCTGTCTTCTGGATATGGCACCAACATCATCCAGGCTTCTCAAAATGTCTTTACCACTAAGAGTGTCATTTAGGACTTGTCGGATATCCTGACGAAACAGTTGTCAAAGTTGAGTTTAAAAAAGGTGTATAGGTTTTTATGGACCAAGAGCCTGAAAATAACATCCATCCATCTGTCTGTCCATCCATCCATCCATCCATCCAAAATGTGTACAATCCATTTGTCCATCTCCTTCAAATTCATTTTATTCCGAATACAATGGAATACATCTGTGCAAAATCTGAGATTTATGTCCCTCACAAATCCAGCTACACTGTACATGCTGTGGGGACTTACCCATTGATATTACATTAGGGCTGCCACAAACAATTATTTCAATAGTCGACTAATCTCTAAATATTTTTTTCGCTTAGTAAACTAATCGGTTCGTGCGGCGACTGGATGTAAAACACTCATCTTAACCATAATTGGCTTTAAAGTGTTAGTAATGCCCTGGGACAAAGCTAAATAAGTATCCAGATATATTCATATGTTCTAATGTATCAAAAATAACAAATAATTACCGTTGACAAATGCAGGTTTTTGTAAAATTTGACAAATTAAATGACAAATCACACTCGCATTTCGCCTGCTTTCAGAAACGGCTCGATTTGGGTCACGTGACGCGTTGACGTCACATGGGTGAGACAGCGCCAGCAGCAGAATGCAGGCGGACCCAGGGTGTCTGCAGATACATGTGTGTGTGTGCGCTGCGACAAAGTTGAATTCTATAAACATCGTTGTTATGGTCCGACGGAGTATTAGGGCCACCAAAAAAAATAAAAAATTAAAATTATGATTTTTAAAGTCGTAAATTTACGAGATTTACAATCGAAATGAGCCTATTGTGAATGAACACTGTGAGCAGAACCAGACCGACTAAACTGTGAAAAACTTCTGATTTCAACAGGTAAACTGAATATTTGCATTAGAAAGCGCACACAGTAGTTTTGAGATCAAAACAAGGAAAAAAAAACAAACAAAAACGACGCGCTTCGACGACCAAAATAGTAGTCGACTATTTTAATAGTTGACGTACTCGAGACTAATCGAATAATTGTGGCAGCCCTATATTACATACACAAAAAGAATTGTATGGTACCACTAGATCTTTATGGTTAATATAAATCTGTATTTACAATGTTATCAAGTGCCTAAGTGAAACAAGAGAAGTTGGATTCAGAGTGGGACTTACATCTCCAAACAGAGCTTTAGTTTAAATAGAACTACTTACAAGACAGGGCTTGGTGATAGAAGCAGAACTTCAGATGCTTCTTCTGATTCTTCTGCAGGCACTATTGTGGCGACATAGTGGCTTGTTGATGGTGTAATAGGTCTTTCGGCATTCAAACTCATCTGCAGCAAAAATGAAATAAAGCTTTTATTGAGCACAGAGTCATTTTTGGTTAACACATTTTCGTTACTACACAGTATGAAAGAATTAGGGATTATGTGAAGGGTTTTTGGCCACACATGGACAAAAAACATTGAAACAAATCACTCTGAAGCCAAATTCGTACATTCACTTCTTTCAACCAACAAACATGCATTTAAATAAGGTTATAGAGAAAAGAGGAAGAGTGGGGTTAAGAGTTTACAGTTAGAATTTTGCAGTTCAAGCAAGACATGGACAAATTACATCAGGTGAATGGTGTGCACTAGAGGAGTTTTAATGGGTTAGTGTTTAATTTTAGGTAGAAATTAATAAATCTGTTACTTACAACACAAATACTTTTATTTCAGTCCAAGTTGATTCCTCATCTCAGTAGTCCAAAGCATTTCCATTTTAAAAGGGTGTTCTATTTTATTTACAAGTAGGAGTGGCAGTTCAAAAACAACTAATGCTTGGGCAACCAAGTGTTTTGTTGAAAACATTTTCCTGACAATAGATTATTCTAAAAACTAATGTGTGATTTTCCAGTTATTTAATAAAAATACAAATCTGCACTTCTAAATAATAAATTAATACCTTGTTGAGTCACTGTTAAATTCATTGTGACAACAATTTTCAAGCTAAACTGCAAAGCCGAACTGTTGTCTAAAAAAGTCTATAGCGGAGAGAAATGTACATTGTATCAATCCACCAAACTCTGTACGACTGGACTGCGTGTAGTGGGTGGTGATCAAGCAGCTCTTTGACTTCAATAGCCAGCAAATCTTTGGTTTGAATCCATTGTAAGCAAAGAAATGCTTCACAATCCTATCGTTTCCCACCTCTGAACAACAAGTTTTATAGTTTGCTGGTGAACTAAAATGACTTTTATGAGGCCAAACTCAGGCTCTCCATCTTTGATCATTGGACATAACACTGTCATGCCTGGCCTGTATGTAGTTCCCCTAACCGTGACCCTTGCTGGTACATACAGTTCAGTGAAAAGGGGAATTTCA
The DNA here is from genome assembly GCA_003999625.1 of Oryzias javanicus. NCBI lineage: Eukaryota > Metazoa > Chordata > Actinopteri > Beloniformes > Adrianichthyidae > Oryzias > Oryzias javanicus. The sequence continues at coordinate 23,924,325 of CM012443.1, forward strand.
GGCAGAACACATCTCTCTCTAAAGAGTTCAATATCGCCCAAACACGTGCTGTACCCAGAGACCAATTTCAGTGTTGTGGTTTAAGACAGAACAGATAGGAAACTATAGCATTGTGTTATCTGATGTCTATAGGCCATAGTTTTGCAAATATTCCGAAAGTTGCAAGTGATATGACTGACTCGTTTAAGAAGCCATGCTTTGCCTCAAATCGCATAACCCACAAACTCAATGGCCCAAGCTTTCGAATGGACTGCTGGATATGGATGAAGTGGTGTTTGGGACGTAACGCATAGGGAAATAGCTCCATGAACAGAGAATGATGCTCCTCTATGATTTTATTTAGGTACACTGTTGCTGCTGGAGTGACAGATGGAGAGAAAATGATCTCCATACACATCAGTAAGAGCAGGATAAGTTGCCATTCCTTGCTTTCAGAAGGGATAAGGTCACCATCATTACTGGAAGTAACCTCAGTAGACACACATTTGTGCTGCAGACTGGTGCAAGGTGGTTTCAAGGTTCCTCAGATCACTCTTGGGATAATGATGGCTTGTTTCCCTTATCTGAAAATCCATAGTCAAAGCTTGTGATGCGATAGTTTAACTTTCTAATGTGATATGCTTTTTGCTCTATGAGAATAGTCATCACAAGTTTAAATTCATAAGGCCCTACTCCTTCCAGGACATCATGCATTATATCTAATGCCGTATTGTCTGTCACATGATAAAAAGACAGGCTGTTGAGAGACTGTCTCTTTTAAGGCCTGTCTGAGAGGAGTTGTCCATCTGCAAATCTGCCTTGTGAGTATTGACGTTACGAATCAGTGTTGGATCTTCCTGTGTTTGAACTTTCAAACTTCTCGGTGCACTCTACACACGCGACAGACGTGGTTTCCTGAAAAGCTTCAATGTAGCCAAGAATAGCATTTAAGGCCAAACTGTCACCCACTATCTGCACAACTGAGAACTTCACTACACTTGAAACATAGGTGTGTTAACAGCGAGCCCACTCTCTCTAGAGACTTAAGTTCTTCAACAATGGGCGCAACACTGCATCAATGCCATACGTCTTTGCATCATCAGATTTATAAACTGCTAGCAAGAAGTGTGACTGCAGATTTTGACAGGATCTCTTGAGGCAAACTCTTCAAGATCATGTATATGAAACTAACTTGTGAACCCTGTCTTTGACCACCAGGGGTTAACAATTTCACAGTCATCGTTGTACAATAATAATGGGATAGACACTTCTTTTAAAAAAGTGGATGATTTTTACAGAAATCTCCATCAAATATTCCTCAAGAGTCTCACTTTGTCTCTGTTGCCATTCCATCATGGCTTGTAACATACCAGGAAGTTCCAGGATTTTGACCAGAAGAGGCTTCAGTGGAATACGCTGAAAGGTATCGGTCACAAGAACTTGCCTCACGTTGCCTGTGTCAGAATCTGTACGTTGTACAAAAGTTTGGCTATTTGGAAAAGGCTCCTCAACTGGTTGGATAAAGTTCCCAGTTTTAATGAAATACTTCATTTGTTTATAGTCAGTCTCAAGACCCTTAAAGGGTTGTGCTGCATCTAAAAAATCCTGTCTGAGATCCTCCACATGTGGGTTTTGATCATGGCCAAACTGACTAAACAATGACATGGTTTTGTCTTGTAGTCTGCCCACCAAATCTCCTATCAAACAGGATGTTTGCTGAATCACATAGTTTATACTTGAAAATGTCTGGTTTGATTTAGATCGAAGATTAGCTATGAAACAAGCTACTCTGTCTATGAGTCCCTCCTGTGACAGTCCATCCCATTCATCCTCCTGATCATCATTTGCCACTTCATCATCATGTTCCACTTGCTGAGCTAGCTCTTGAGCATCATAAATGTTATCTGCCGGATGAGGTACATTAGGTGGCAAGGGTAAGGCCTGGTTCTGTTCATGTTCATTTTCTGATGTGCCTTCTGTAAGAACGAATAAACGAAAATGTTCTGTTGCAACCACTTTCACAGCACTGGAAATAGGTGGATGAATGATTTATATTGTGTGCTATTCGTAAATGTGAAAAGAGACACTTGACATCACCAAGAATAAGTCTTTTGCACTTAAAGCAGATATATGCCATTTTCACTGAGAATGTTCAATCCTTAATATTCTACTTATGAACAACTCACAAGTTCTTTATGAAGTTTTGAGAACTTGAGCCTGGGTCCATTTTGGGGATCAGGTTTCTGATTGTTTCTGCGTCTAATAATTTAAGGCCTCCTCATCTATTTCTTGATCTGGAAGATAACAACAGATACAAGTTGGTTGTTAAAAAATATGGAATCTTTTTACATCACAATACAAATTTAGTGTTTCAGAGTAACTATATCTATATATATGATCATGTTTACCTTTGGAATACTAACAAAATAATTATTTATAACAATGTTATTTATTTTTGTGGACTCTTCATAACCAGTAGTAAAACGACTCAATTTCTGAGGCACCGTCCATTTCATGACGTCAACCTGGGGGGCAGAGCAGACTCTTCATGAAGGGGTGGTTCTCAACTATGATATAAGCTGGTGAGCAACTGCTCATTTTCATGGGTATGGTAGGGGGGTGCTGTTCAGGGCACAATTTTGTAAAGAATTACTGAGAAATGCATGAATGGATCAAAACACTAATTCAATTAAAAGCTTAAAAAGTTTTTTTTTTTAATGGTATGGCCCCTTTAAATGTAAATTCAATCTAAAAAATTCTTAAAACTTTAAAATGTTTCTTTTAACATTACTATTAAGGCTGCCACGATTATTCGACTAATCGACGACTATTCAACTATTAAAACAGTCGACGATCTTAAAACTACGGTTCGCGCTTTTCTAATGCCGGTCTGCCTTTGTCTTTGTCACACATACGCAGTGGTGCTAATCCGGTCAGCACAGTGACGTAACAGGAAGTTCTCGGTAGTCTCATAACAACACGCTAGCTCGAAAATGAGGAAAACATAAGGAAAATAAAAGAGGAAAAAGTGTCAATGTAATTTCTGCTAGACAGAACTTATGTTCCATGAGAGCACTATGGCGATAAATGATCACCTGAAGATGAAGGATGTTGAGACGGAGTTTGATCACGCTGAACAGAGAGCTTCGTCTAGCTAGCTAACATCGGCACTAACACAACTAGCTCTGCCGCGGCTGTCATTACTGCGCTGTTTGGAGAAGAACCAGAAGATCTGCCGCAGATCTGTGTCTACGGCGCTTCTGTCTGCATAGTGAACGTTTCATAATCTGATCTCTTCTAACCAAACGCCGCGAGGACAGCGCGGGTCATGAATTTATACTGGACGTGAACCGCTCGTCCAAGGCTTCATTCATATTCGCGCCAGCAGATCACGTCGTTCGTTGAAGAGCGGATTATGAAACGTTCACCGCGAAGACAGAGAGGCTGTGTGTCGGTACGGATCTGCTGCAGAATTATGGAACGATTTAAAACTACGAGTCCCAGAAGTGAAGGAGCTCACCTAAAAGTCCAGAGCTAAGTTTACAAGTGTAGCATTACATTATCTGCATTAAGCTACAATTAAATGTAACTCAAAATATTTGCTCACTGAGGCCCATTTATTAAAGCAAACACTAATAACATCTTTTAACTCAAGATATTCCTATACATAAAAAACCTGAGGATGCCATATAAACAAAGAAAATATAAAAGGGGGAATTTTATATTTTTAAAAAGGGATAAACGCAGGGGATGTTAAAATGTACAGCAGTACTTTCATTCTTTCATCACCTACATCCACTGCACATGCGCAGACCGATACTTTATATTTTAGCTTGGGGGTGAACCCATTAACCTGTGTTACTTCTTTAATATTGTGGTTGCTTTTGCTGTTTGTTGTCGTTTTTGTGACTTTAAATTACATTTAATTGTAGCTTAATGCAGATAATGTAATGCTACACTTGTAAACTTAGCTCTGGACTTCCTTTTTCACTTCTGGACTCTTCAATCGTTCCGTAACTCTGCTGCAGATCCGTACCCGACACACAGCCTCTCTGTCTGCGCGGTAAATGTTTCATAATCTCTTTTGAACCGAATGACGCGATCGTGGGGGGAATATGAATGAAGCCTTGGACAAGCGGTTCATTTCCAGTGTAAACTCATTATCCGTGCCGTCTTGCGATGTTTTGGTTAGAAGATTATGAAACGTTCACTATGCAGACAGACAGCTGCAGTATTGACACAGATCTGCTCACAGATCTTCTGGTTCATCTCAAACCGCAGAACACCAGCTGTTAGCCCCGATGTTAGA